>CM046443.1:9847476-9912476 GCA_025506515.1 Flaveria trinervia | reverse complement strand
CCATTCTTCCCAGCTACCATATCTAAATAATTTAAATATTTAAGTGATGGAAATGCAACACCATGGCAAGAATTAGATGGTCTAAGGAACTCATAACCTAGCCTCTTCAACCCATTCATGCTTGAGACGGATAACGCTTGAAGTGACGGAAGTTGTCCTAGTGTCGGTAAACATGTACAACTTCTACAACCTTCTAATATAAGCTCAGTTAAGCAATCAAATGTGGGATCCCCCACCCAACTAGGAAACTTTGTTTCACCGTAGTCACTAATCTTGAGTCCACTCAACTTCCCTAAAGGCCTTAACCCTTCAAGTACTTCATATTCAGTTGTTTTATTTCGAGTTTCATCAAGGTGATTAGCACTCCATTGCATCCTCAAATCACGTATACTCTTCTTTGTTGTAACTTCGCCTCTTTCACGTGTACTGCATCTTTCACTTCGTGTAGCCCCATAATTGAAAGTTGACCTCGAAGGTGCACTGGGGCGTTCAGATCAGATATTCTATTCTCATTAGCTCCTCCAATAGTGACCCCCGTTAGAGTTCGTAAACGTGTTAGTCCGAATGGAATCTTTCTTAAATTTGGAGTACCCGTGATGTCAAGATATCGTAGGTTTATTACCTTTGCAATACAATTTGGCAAACACGTTAAGTTATAACAACAGGATAGCAACAAACTCTGTAGATTATTAAGGTTACAGACTTGTTCGGGTAAACATGTGATGTTAGTGTAGGAAAAATTGAGGTATCGCAGATGCTTAAGATCACAAATGGACTGTGGTACCTCGTCAATACCATAGTGAGCTAGGCTTAACACCCTTAAGAATCTCATATTTCGAGATAGTTCTATAAGAACATTGTTCGATACATGGAACCTGGGTAATATAATTGAGTTTGCAACTGTCACGACTAAGAAAGTTCTGAGGCATCTAGCTCTTGGTGGTGCCTTGAACATTTTGGTTATTTCACATGCTTCGTAGATAAATGAAGGTGGTGAACCTTCTGGAAACCTTCAAATATATTTTAATTGTCTGTCTTATCATCCAACATAAAAAAGAACTCTACTCCAACAGTCGTTGCCAAGTCACTTATCAGGTCGTGCATTGTATATTTTTATTTATACTCGGTAGAGCATTGTTGAAAAAAAGACCTTGACACTAGTTCTTTAAAATACTCACCGCCTAAAATCTCCATCGATTTGTCTCCGGTAGGCTGATCTAAAAATCCTTCAGCCATCCACAATAAGACTAGTTCATCCTTTTCAAACATATAATCCTTTGGGAATAAGCAACAATATGCGATGATTTGCTTCAAATGCGATGGGAGATCATAGTAACTTAGCCTTAGAGCCGGAAGAATCTCACTTGTATGATCTAAATTCCATATCTCATTATTCAAGAGCTCCTCCTATTCCTCATAATTGGATTTTGTTCTAAACACCCTCCTAAGTGTTCTCAATGCCAAAGGCAATCTACCAGATTTCTTGACATATCTTCATAATGCAATTGAAGTATTTGATGCACATCAAAATTTTGCCCACCTGATGCATGTTGAGCAAACAAAGATAGAGCTTCTTGGCTTGACAAAAGCTCAAGAGGGTACGTTTGAATAGAGTCCATCACCAATGCAACCATGGTCTTCCGTGTTCAGTGGCGGAGCTTAACCAATTTTGTAAGGGGGCGGGGGCGAAATTATTTTTTTTCAGGGGGGGGGGGCGAACTCGATATTTATATAAAAATTTACACTATCGAGCTAAAATTTAACATTACGGACGAAAAAATAGGGGGGCGGCGGCCCCCCGACCCCTAATAGCTTCGCCCCTGTCCGTGTTGTCACAATAATTTTACTACCAGGAGACCCTACATAAAAAAGGCGTTGGAGGAGTTCCCACTCGTTATATTTTTCGTTCCACACATCATCTAGAACAAGAAGAAACTTTTTGTTTGAAAGTTTTTCTGAAAGTGCCACTTGAAGAAGATATAGATTAGCAAAATCTAGGTTCCCTCCACTTATAGCATGAAAAATTGACTTGCTAAAATTGAACACATTAAACTCGTCAGATACACAAACCCATTTCATGAGATCAAAATGGCCCTTCACTTTCTTATTATTGTACAAAAGTCAAGCAAGAGTGGTTTTACCAATCCCACCAAGACCAACTATGGACGCAACTTTAAATTTTTGAGTCTGACTACTTGAAGATTCACTGTCCAATAACTTCCTCAATAATGTCTCTTTATCATCTTCACGACCTACAATTTTGGACTCATTAACCAGCGAAGTTTCTTCCAACCTTCTAATACTAGCTTTATCTCTATTTGAGCTGTCAACATTAACATTCAGACCTAACAGATTATTCTTCTTAATGAGATCTTGCAATATTGGTTGTAATCCCATCTAGCTCAGAGCTCATCTTATGACATACTTAAGATCATGAAATTTGTTTGGAGTGAAATTTAATATCTTACTTGTGTTTTTGCTCGTAGTCATAGATGGAGATGACTCCTGATTCAATTGGCGATGTGCATCTTCGGTGGTCAAATAATCAAGTACATTATCAATTTCATAAGCTGGATGTTGAAGTTTGTTTAGTTAGATTTCAACAGATCTGTCTTTTATGTGCTTATGACCCACATCGACAAGCACAGCTTGGATCTGGATCAAGGTGTTTCTCCATTTGTCAAGCTTAGAATAGATTCTTGCAGATCGAGCCAACCTGATCAAGTCACCGGAGGCCAGCTTCTTGAACAACACAATGATGAATGCTCCGATAAAGAGTTTCGCAATAGCTTTGAGAGATTTCAAGATGGGAAGTTTTTTTGTTTTTCTAATAGGTTTGAGTTCAGACACAAAACGAATGGGATGATATCTGATACAACAAAGGGATGAAGTGATTGAATTTGTGTGGACAAAATAGAATTATAGCTGTCTTTCATTGTGAATGTAGTAATTTAGTTTTTGAGGTATATATCTTGCATGATTGAAGTCTATTATTACTTTGGAAAAAAGGTATATGCAGGACCAGTGAAGGGTATGCACTTACAACACAACAACATAGTGATAAGAGTTGCTAAGAGCACTTAACAGATCAAATAGGGAACTGGTTAACCTTTTGTAATGATGCTAAGAACACAAGTAATATGAGACAGAACAAGATAGCAAAACACACAAGGATTTGGTTTTCAAGATTGCAGTATAGTGCTTTTTCAAGTTCTATTACAAATGTTACAAAGCATATCAGAAAGTTACAAGTACTTGAGATACATATACTACATCCTACAGCCGGCCATACTTTGAAGGCCACCCGGATACAATTGACTAGACAACAAAAAAAATCAAATGTAAAATCAAAAGGCAGATTGCCTTTTGACTAGTGACTATGACATGCCATAGCTCACATCCTAATATATTACAAAAAAGATAAAGTACATAAAGTAGAAAGTTATAGACTCAAGACCTTAATGTACACTTACCAAAGCATGGACCTTTTCACCAACTTATGAAAGTTGGTGACTTTACAGAGTTACAACAGAAAGGGGTCCAACTTTATGAAAAGTAAATCAGATAAAGCATGTGTTCAAAAGTGTTTGGAAGAAATCTGTCTTCAAGTTTTGGCTTCAGAAGACTTTGTCTTTGAAGCTTTGGAAGACTTCATCTTTGGCTTCAGAAGACATTGGTCTTGGCTTCAGAAGATTTCACACTTAGTGTGTTTTCTAATGGTAGTGTGAAACTTTCGAAGCATTCTACTTCAGTACACTTGTGCATGTATGCAGGAGAGACTTTGGGTGTTTAGGTTGTATCAGCCTTTACATTTAATCCTTAAAAACTCTCCCTAGGCTGATGCTACCAAAACACTTGAAGACTTCAGATATTAACAGTCTTCATCAGAATAATGGCCATCCTTTTTTCATGAGATGATAAGGATCACTCAGACTCTCAAAGTGTCTTCTCATGTCAAAGAGATCATGTAGAGGCAGAGTAAACATATCCTGCCATGTGTAAACATTTTTAATACCCTGACCTTTGATGACATGCCATCTTTTCGGATTTATACTGTATGTCCAGGACAAGATGGGTCACCCTGATACTAGAGGAGCTATTTGAATTGGAGTTGGTGGAGCATCCTCTAATTGCACATCATCTGGATGTTTTGACTCATCCTGAGGTTTAGAGATGGATGCTTTTTTCTTCTTCTTTATTGGCTTTGGTTTGGAAGCCATCTTTTTTCTCCTTTTTGAACCTTTTAACTGAGAAGATTGGCCTGCAACACCTGATTGATCTTCTTTGTCTTTTTTATTTAGGTTTTCCTCTCTCACAAGGTCAAATTGAGAGGGGAGAGAACCCTATTGTGGATTAGAAGTGGAAGCTTGTTGTGGCTCAACAGGAGATTCAGGTTATGTTATCTCAAATGATTCAACCTTAATCTCTACTTCCTGAGGGATCTGACTTGGTGGGGAGTGTAAGTCAACAAGTTCACCTCTTTGAATCTTCTACTTGATCACTTTGATGTGCTCATCCATAGTGGACAGAGACATAGGACCAAGTCTCCTTCCAGAGAATCCATACATCTTTATAAAGCTCATCATCCTGTGCCTATGAGCAGACTTCTTTATACTTTTCTGGATGATGGCTCTTGACTTTGCAGCCTCTTCCCTTAACTTCCTTTTGATGATCTTTCTCTCTTTGACAATCTCAAGTTTAAGTTGTTTGAGGTACTCAAACTCAATATAGTCAAAGGGTAAAGGAAGAAGTGCAACAACCTGATAGAGGCCTATGGCACTCACGTAGTTGATCATGTTGATCCTATCTTTTTCTTTATCTACCTGAGGTTCTTGTGGCGCCACATCCTCTTGCACAGAACTTTCTTGAACTAGGGAGGGAGAAGTCACATGCTTGTATAGTCTTTTCTTTCTTCTTTCTTCTTTGATCTGAAGAAGTAGCTTTACATCCTCTGCCTCTTTTCTTTCTTTTGACAATTCCTTGTCCGCCAATTCATCTAACTCATCTAAGGGGAGAGAGATGATGTTATCTATGTCATAGTCCCTGGTCTGCAAGTAGTTGATCCTGACTGCCCTCAACTCATTATTCTGAGTGTTTGGCCTGGGGGCCACCCTGATAGCAGAGCCACGAGCCTTGCAAACCTAGTAGAGGAACCTTCTCCCCTTAGCCTCCTTTTCCTCTCTCTCTCTCTCTCCTCCTCAATCTCCTCAGAAGTCATTTTTCTTTTCCCTTTGTCACTCACAGACCTTTGTGACTCAGGGTGGAGAGAGCTTTGGCCTTCATTGCTTAGTGTAGCTTCCAAGCTTTGGCCAGAGAGAGGTTGAGATGCACTTTCACTAGCAGGTGTCTCGTAAAGGGAATGAATCTCTGCAGCAGTTGATGGTGAGACAAAGCTCTCAGGTTCTACCATTGGGCCTTCAGTCAAGGTTTCCCCTATGAAGCTAATCTTAGTGTTTGCCTTAACATCCAATTGACCAATGACATTGCCTGATTGCCTTAGTCTCCTTTTGAAGCTGAACTCTGCAATGATCCTATCTTGAATTCTTTGAGCCAGCTTGTCATCTTGTCTTGATTGGCTTTGGTTGACAAGTGGCATGCTGACAAGATCCAGACTTTCATAGAAGTTCAAGGTCTAAAAATTAAAGACCTCTTGCTGCCTTTGAACTCTTTGAATGATGAGGGCTCTTTTGTTTTCGTCATACATGCACCCAATAATGTGATTTCAAGTTGGTGGAGATGACATTGCCCTTCGTATTCTTTCCTCAAAAAGGCTCTGAATGTAAGAGTCTATGGAGTCTACATCAATGTGAACTTGAGAAAGTTGCTGAGTATGCATAATTGTAAGTGAGGATGGTGAGTCCTCAATGTCCATACTCTCTGAAGAACTCCCAGGTTCTATAACTGTAATGACTTTCTCCCCCTTTTTGGTAGCATCACCCTCTTGCATAGATGAGCTAGGAGTTAGGTCAATCATACTCACAGGTTCTTGTGTTCCTGGTTGAGCTCCTCTTAAAGATCTCCCAGCTAGTTGTTCCCTGAGATTAGAAATCTCAAGTTGCTGATCATTGACCTTGTTTTACAAGGTAGTCACCTGATATTCAAGATGACTAACCTTGGAGACTAAATAGGTGCATGTTTATGACAAATTTTGCACATTTAGCCTCAAATTCCCTTTATCTTCATCAGAAGAATCATTAGGGGATGAGATGATTTGACCAAAGTTCTCTCTCTCACCACCAACTTCAGGTTCTTGGCTGCTGGATTTCCTCTGCTCACTGACAGCCTTAGATGAAGGTGTCAATGGGCTGAGTTGCCATGGTTGAGGTTTGAATGATGTAATCACTTGCAAACGTAAGAACCTCTTCCATTTGGATACCCTGAACAGGTTCAAAAGTATGCACCTCAGTGATGGATGACTGATGTGGGCTGGACATACTCAGGAGCACTCATCTCTTTTTGAGAAGTGGAAAAGAAGAGAGAGTCATGGCACTCATTGAAACCTAAGTCTTCATCAGTATAGAAGTCAAGGTTAGGAATAGGTTGGTTTAAGTCCAAAGGCTGGGGATGGTAACTATCCCCTGAAGGTTGATCACTTGAGTGTTGAGACTCAGAGTGAAGGCTTATGGCATTTGGGCTTGTGAGCTCATCAGGCTTAGCATGAGGAAACTCAACACTCATCAAAAAAGTAATGTGAGTGGTTTGCTCTTTAGGAGAGGTGGGAGCTCTAGTATCCACTTCCTTCTGTATAGGTGAGTATATGGGGGCCTGCACAGACTGAATAGTCTGAGTAGGGATTCATTTGAGTTTTTGTGGTAGGTAAGGCTGATTTGTGGCTGTTGTGGTGGTTGAGATGTAGAAGGTGTGGGTTCAACACTAGCTGGTGCTGCTAGGTTGTCACCTTGAGCAATGAGCTCTAACATTTTTGAGACAAGGGCTGTTTCTACCCAGAGAAGACAACAGTTGGCTTTCTCAAGATTTTAAAGATGTCGGGCTTCATCTGTCCCAATTTAAGAATCGTACCTGTTTCCCTTAACTGTGAGCCCAGTTCACAGTTAAGAATGTATTGAAGATATCTAGGAAACATGTAGTATTCTAAGGAGTCCAAGTTTACAAGCAGATTAGTATAAACAAACTAAGAGTACCTAAACTTGACTCCCTGAACCATCCCATACACTATGAAGGAGAGATCTTCAGGAATCTAGTCCCACCCCCATGCTTGTTGGACAAGCTGTGGATAACCACATGTAGCAGGTATTTCCACTAGGATGAGACCTTTCCTTTCCTGAAGGTCTTTACAGAGAAATCTCCCTCATAGCCCATCTGCTCAAAGGAGTGGTTAACGGATTCTTTGGGGAAGAACACCTCACCTTCTTCATCATCCAACTAAAGATAATTATTGATGATGGCTGGAGTGATGAAGATTGTTCTCCCCTGCACTGTGACAGACAGTGCCTTCTCCCTATCCATAACGACCTCTTGGCAGGTCTTCCAAAATTCAAGTAGATGATCCTCATACAGAGTAGGATCAATGGAAAGGGAGGTGAAGTAGTTTGAGAGAGCTAAGAAACGGAAAACCTCTGAGAAATATGGATCTTTCTCAGAGTGTAACAGAGCAACTTGGTTGTGTTGCCTATGTAACTACATGGAGAAATCTGGTTCATTTCATCGGTTAAGATTAGCCATTTGGAGAAAGCTTAAGGATGAAGGAAGTATGAACGAAGGCAGTTTTAGAGAGAAATTTGGGGTTTAGGTTTGGAGGAAAGATGAAGATGATAGAAAGAGGGGGAACCATTGGGTTTATATATGAAAAGGATTTAATACAAAGTTAATGTAAGAGGATGAACTTTGAATCCGGATGTCGGTCCCACCTCTGAAAAAGTAGTTTGCTTTTTGCTCAAAAAGTAGTTTTCTTGAAAATCGAAAAGCTTCCGAAGGTAAATTGTTTTCGGAAGTTTTAATGAGAAAGCTTCCGAAGCCAAAATAACTTTGGAAGAATTTCCTAAGAGTTTTGAAAAGTTTTGCTTCGGAAGAAAATTAAGACTTGAAAGTTTTGTTCAAAAGAACAAAGCTTCCGACAGTTAATTTGCTTCGGAAGGAAATCGTCCTTGAAAACATATAAGTGTCTAAGAAAGGTTTTAAGGTTCGGAAGATATTTCAGAAATTTCTTCCGAAGGAAAATGACTTAGGCAGTTATTTGTTTTGAAGGAATAAGTTTCTTCCGAAGATTAAAGCATATCTTTCGAAGGATCAAAATTTTTCAGAATTCTAAGGAAAGTCTTCAAAAGGTTTTTCATCTAGAGAAAACAAGAGCTTGTGAAGGTGATAAACTAGACAACTTAGGACACATAGATTTTAAGAAATAATAAGAATTAGTTTTATGAAAAACCTACTCAAAGTTTATCATCCCAATATCTGATATAAAATACTTAAATCTCTGTTTATCAAAGGCTTTTGTAAACAGATCAACATATTGTTCATTTGTGTTAACTTTGACTAGTTTAACTAATCCATTTTCAAAGTTATCTCTAATTAAATGACACATGATATTGATGTGTTTTGTCCTTAAGTGCTGCACAAGATTCTCTATGATAGAGATAGCACTATTGTTGTCTATGTGAATGGGAGTCTCCTTGAAGTTTAATCCATAGTCAAGCATCTGATTCTGAATCCAAAGCACTTGAGCACAGCAGCTTGCAACATTAATGTATTCAGCTTCAGTAGTTAATGCAGAGACATAGGATTGTTTCTTGCATTGCCATGAGACAAACCTTCCACCAAAAAACTGACATCCCTCAGATGTATACTTTGCAGTCATGTTGCATCCACCATAATCACTATCTGTATAAGCATACAGATTGAAATCAGAATTCTTAGGATACTAAAGACCAAGTGTTGAAGCACCTTTGAGGTATCTTAGAATCCTTTTGACAGTGATGAGGTGAGACATCTTGGGGTTGGCTTGAATCTTTTGAGTATGTCTTGAACATACTTTGACTAACTAATGAAGATGCCATCTTCAACTTGCTTCACTTGAATTCCCAAAAAGAAATTAAGATCCCCCATGTCACTCATTTCAAATCTGTCCTTCATCAGCTTCTCAAAGTGTTTGCAGAGCTTTGGATTAGTTGAACTAAAGATAATGTCATCTATATACACTTGGAACTAGCATCAAGTTATTTCCTTGTCCTTTGATGAAGAGAGTTCC
Source organism: Flaveria trinervia (assembly GCA_025506515.1). Taxonomy (NCBI): domain Eukaryota; kingdom Viridiplantae; phylum Streptophyta; class Magnoliopsida; order Asterales; family Asteraceae; genus Flaveria; species Flaveria trinervia. The sequence goes on along the minus strand of CM046443.1, from coordinate 9,903,271 downwards.
ATCTATAGTACCCCTTCTGTATCCATGTTTGCATAGATACTGAGATAGAGTCTCGTACCATTTCCTTGGTGCCTGATGCAACCCATAGAGTGCTTTGTCAAGCTTGCATACATAACCAGGATGATCAGGATCTGAAAAACCAAGTGGCTGTTTGACATACACCTCTTCATCAATCACCCCATATAGAAAAGCACACTTGACATCAAGTTGATAAACCTTAAAGTTCTTGGATGCAGCAAATGCCAAGAATATCCTAACAGCTTTTAGTCTTGCTACAGGAGCAAAGACATCAGTGTAGTCAATTCCTTCTTCTTGTGTGTACCCTTGAACAACTAGTCTAGCTTTGTTTTTGATGACAATGCCACTATCATCTTTATTATTCCTAAACACCCAATTGGTTCCTATAGTAGTCTTTCCATGAGGAAGAGCACAAAGGTTCCAAACTTTCTACGTTTTGAATTGAAGCAGCTCCTCTTGCATGGCTTCAACCTAACTTCCATCTTTTAGAGCCTCATCAATTTTTTTTGACTCTATCTGAGATAAGAAACAAGAGTGAAGACAAACATTTGCTTCATGGGTTTGTCCTCTTGTTCTTACCCCTGTGTCAACATATCCAATGATGTTAGTGGTGGGGTGAGACTTATGGATCCTTAGTTGAGGGATCACAGCATGTTGCTCAGAGAGATCTAAATTTGAAAAACTAAGATCTAGCATAGATTCTTCTCCCACGACATCAGCACACTTATCAAGAGAAACTTGATCCAATGAGTGTGTGACATCATTAATGTTGTCATCTATGGAGTGGTTATTAGCATCAAGAAATTCCTGATCACTGTCACTACCATTATCATTTTCTTCTGCATTTGAAGTGTCTTTATCTGGTTGTTGAGCCTCTGAGTTGGAATTTAAAGGCATCTCAGATGTATCAGCTGAATTTGTCATTGTAGTACTGATAGAAACCTCATTTGCAAAAGTAGTTACAACTAGAGCTGAAGATGTGTAACTTGAAGGTCTTCTTAGCTCAAATCTTGGGTCAGGATCACCTATAAGTAAGATATCTTTAGATCCTGAAACATTCTCACAAGATTTGTTAAAATAGTTGGTAACTAAATCAAGATCAAATAGCCAATCAGGACCAGAACCAGCCACACAGGGTGTGTGTTCATTAAAAGTCACATTGGCTGACTCCTCAATAATTCTAGTTCTGAGATTGTATACTTTATAAGCCTTAGCTTGAGAAGAGTATCTACTGAAGTGTCCATCATCTGATTTCTCAGCAAATTTGGCAATTTGATCTTTGGTATTCAAGATGGTGCAAGGACAACCAAATGACCTGAGAAAACCAATAAAAGGTTTCCTCTTTTGCCAAAGTTCATAAGAAGTCTTGCCATGAGTCTTAACTACTAAAACTCTGTATTGCACATAGCAGGTAGTGTTGACTGCCTCTGCCCAGAAGGTGATGGATAGCTTAAAGTCAGACAACATGGTTCTTGCAGCTTCAATTAGTGTCCTGTTTCTCCACTTAGCAACACCATTTTGCTGAGGAGTCCTGGGAGCACTATATTGTCTTGCAATACCCTTTTCATCACAAAATGTATTAAGAATTTGGTTCTTGATTTCAGTTCCCTAATCACATCTTATGGTTTTGAACTTGTGATTACATTGATTCTCAATATTTAAGATGAAATTCTTCAGAATCTCAGGAGTTTCATCCTTAGATCTAAGGAAAAAGATCGAAGTGAATCTTGTGAAATCAACTGTGATCACCAAACAATAAGAGGTCCTTACTAGAATCATTACACTGGTGGGGCCAAAGAGATCCATATGTAATAAGTGTAGGGGTGTAGTGATGGAGTTTCTTTCCTTAGGCTTATGAGATATCTTATGTTGTTTTCCTTTCAGGCATGCAACACAATAATCATCACTTGTAAACTCTTTCTTTGGCATTCCAGTTACCAAATCATTCTTAATACGTTTATTCATGTTCATAAAGTTTACATGACATATTTTTTATGCCAAAGGAAAGACTCACCACTATTTTCTTTAGATAGAAAGCATGAAACTTTTCTAGAGGGAGATGTTCCTTGCAAATCCATCATGTACATGTTACCTTTCCTAGAGGCTTTGAGCAAGATATGCTCATGAGAAATGACCTCCCTAGGCTTGAGAACAATGCACTCATGCTCAGTAAAGAGCATGTTATGACTCTGATCACAAAATTGGGATACACTCAAAAGATTGTATCCAAGCTCCTTGACAAAGTTTACCTTCTCAATGCTGAGCTTACTGTTGGACCAAAAGAACCAATGAGCCGGATCAGAAAAACCTTTAAGTCCCACAGACGTCACAACAACTGCTGAAGTCCACAACAGCTGAAGACACAAGTGCTGAAGACAAAGTCTGAAGACACAAGTGCTGAAGACAAAGTCTGAAGACAAGTGCTGAAGACAAAGTCTGAAGACACAAGTGCTGAAGACGGTCTGAAGACAAGTGCTGAAGACAGTCTGAAGACACAAGTGCTGAAGACAAAGTCTGAAGACACAAGTGCTGAAGACACAAGTGCTGAAGACAAAGTCTGAAGACAAGTGCTGAAGACAAAGTCTGAAGACAAGTGCTGAACACAAGTACTGAAGACCAAGTATCAGACGTTGTCACAACAGCTGAAGAGGTCTTCTTCAGTAGTTGTGACGGTTTTCTTTCAGTAGTTTTATATTTTTCCCTTTCAGTAGTTTAGCATCAGTAGTTTTATGTTTTGTACTTAGCACTCTGATATGTTCTCAGTAGTTGTGAACATTTCAGTAGTTTGTTAAGTGTTAGTTATTTTTGTATTAAATCTGCCAGTTGTCACTATCCCGTGATATCAGCAGTGATTGCACTCTATATAAGGAGTGTCATCCTAATTGTAATTGTGAATGATTGAGCAGAAACATTTGATATTATTGAAACATTCCTTTTCACAGAAATATATTCTCTCGTTACGACCGTATTTGTTCTTAATGCATACGAATATCAAATTCTTGCTATAATTTGTCTAATTCTTGTTCTTATTCCGCTGCGTTACACTCTAATCCATCAAACTTGAGATCACTGATCCTGTCAAATGGTATCAGAGCAGGTTAATCATTGATCGATCTAATAATTGATCATTGAAACTGCTATCCAAGATCCAAGTTTGATTGAATTAGCATTTTTGCAAGAAACGGTTATAGAGATTGAATTTTCTGTGTTTTTGGTCATTCATCCCGAGATTTATTCTTGGTTTTCATTGAGTCTGTTGGGGTCTGTGTAAAATCTTTTAAAAGCTTGAATTAAATTGTTTTTGGACCTAAAATGACTACTCCTTCCAATGATCCTCACAATACTGGTTCCTCAACCAAGCCTCTAACGCTGGTTAGGAGTGAGTATAACATATGGCAATGACGAATGCTCCATCACCTGTCTGTTAACAGCTCAGGTTGTTGGACATCAGTGGTACATGGTCCACACAAGCCTATGGTGAATAACCCAAAAACCAATCAAATGGTTCCGAAGAGGAGGGAGCAATACTCAGATGAGGATAAGAAATTGTTTGAGATTGATGCAAAAGCCCATGGAATTCTGGCCATGGCACTGCCCAATGAAATCTATTCTGGGCTAATGCATTATGAAACTACCCATGACCTCTGGAATGCCTTGAAAGAACAATTTGGAGGAACAGATGAGGTCTTGGCAAATAATAGAGAAATCCTTGCCCAACAATATGAGACATTCTCTCATAGGAAGGGTGAGACACTGACTCAACAGTTTGAGTGGTTCTCTTGTTTGATCTCTGAATTAAAAATGGTCAAACATGAGTACACAAATAGCCAGATGAATAACAGATTTCTCAGATTACTGCCTGAGAGATGGGACACATATACTATTGTCCTACGCTCCAGTGCAAATTTGGACAAACTATCTCTCACCCAACTCCATGGGAAATTGCTCACATTGAGAGAGAGATAGAACAGAAATGAAAACTGTCATCATCTGGAAAGCTCACTGATGATTTTGTACCAGGAAACACTGCCTTGGTAAGTCATGAGTCAGAGTATGCAGGATCAGAATGCCACTATGATGAGCATATTGATTTCACCTCAAACAATTCTAATCATGCCTTTGTGAGTGTTGATTGTCATTCTGGTAATAATAGTGACAATCTATGCTTTATCATGGATGATTTGAAGGGCATTGCTGATGATGATTTAGAAGAGATGGATATTTTGAGCCAAATGGCCTTGATCAATATCAGATCTTAGAAATTCTACAAGAGAACTGGCAGGAAATTTCCTGGACTCTCTGACAAAACCAAAGTCGGTTTTGACAAGAGCAAGTTGAAGTGTCACAAATGCCACAGGCTTGGACACTTTGCAAGAGAGTGTAGATCAACTGGATCTAACACCTCTGCACCCTTTTTGACTTTTCCAAATAACAATTCACAATCCAAAGGGCAACATTCTGCTGGTTCTAGTCATTCATCACACCCTCAATCTCCTGCATATTTTGTTCCTCAGGGTCAAATGCCATATCCTTATCCCTGCTATTATATGCCACAGTCAAATCAAGTTCAAGCTCCTATAGTACCACAACCTCATGCACTACCAGAACCTCAACCATCTCCATCTCAATCACAACATCATCACAGCTTCTTCACACCTGAAGTCGTTGACTGGAGTAGCTTACCTGATAACTTGTCTGGTCACACTGAGCAATACTATGCTGGTGCTAGTCAACATGGTGGTGAACACCCTTTTGGAAATCTTGCTCTCATGGCCCTGGAGTCTACTGAGGGTTCCTGTTCAAATGCATCATCTTCACAGGTAACTCAGGTATCTTTAGAGGCTAAAGCCAAGTTATGTTCTGAATCATGCATAGCTGCCTTTGTCTCTATTAGAGAGGCAAATGTAGCATTAATAAATGAAAAACTTAAGTTTGAGAAAACCATTTTCAAAAGAAAAGCTGAGTATGAGTCTGCTCTTAACAGTAAAAGTGATGAGATTTATAAGCTTAAATGCCAATTAAATGATGAAAAGGCAAAGCTAGAGGTTATTCTGGAAGACCATAGGAGTCTCAAAGAAAAACTTGCAGTGACCCAAGTTGAGTGTGACCGCTGGGTCTCATCATGCAAGGGATTTGAAATGCTTCTTAGCAAGCAAACTGCTTCAAATGTGAAGTTTGGTATTGGTTACAACCATACTGCTCCACCAAAAGACTTTACTCCTAACTCCATTGTTAAGTCTGAAAGTGAAAGCAATCTCCAAACCACATTATCGTGTGAGTCATTCTCCAATGATAATCTAAGATCAGAGAATGAAACCAGTGTTAAGATCTCAGCAAATAAATTGACTGATGGTCTAACTACTGAGACTCATATGAAGCTAAGTACTTCAGATGTTGTTCCTCAATGTACCCCAGGTACTGAAAGAGACCCAACATCTGAAAAGCATTTCAAATAAGTTGAAATACAAGGACTAACAACTGCTGAGGAATCCATCAAACGGTCTATTAGGACGGATGGAAAACAGTTGAATTACCAGTCTTCAGCTGTTACAAATCCTTTAGTACCTAGTACTGATAGGAGGAAAGTACTGAAGATCACACCTTCAGTAGTTTCCACTTCAGCAGTAAAGATGTCCAAGATGAAGAATAAACCATGTGAAATTTGTGGTAAATTCAATCATCTATCTGATGAATGTTGGTACAAAAAGGGTTTAAAGCTCCAAAGGGATGAGCTCATTAAACTAGAAATAAATAAAATGAAAACTAAGTTTGAAACCAAATTTGTACAACAATCATCTCAACCTGATAAACCCAAGGCCTTACCCAAATCCACTAAGAAGGATACGGTTTATCAGAAGATAGCTGATATTGTTCCTCATGATAAACATAAGACTAAGTCTGTGAAATCTAAGGAGGAAATGGTGGGTCACAGGAACTCATCAAAAACAAGCTCTGGAGTGTCAAATGAACTGAAAGCTCGAGCTTCAAATGAGACACAGCTTGTTATGATGGTTCAGCATCTGTTGGGGAGAGTTAACCAACTTGAAGCCACTGTGATAAAACCATTAAAGAGGAATTCCAGGGTTCTTCAGCATGCCAAAGAAGCATCTGGTATGTGGACAGTGGAGGATCCATGCACATGACTGGGAGCAGCTCTCTTCTTCATGATTACTCTCAGGGAAAGAAAGGATTTGTCTCATTTGGAAATGATGCTAAAGGTTACATCATTGGAAAGGGATTTGTGTCTAATGGAGATATTAGTTTTGATGATGTCAACCATGTGGAGAATCTCAAATACAATCTGTTGAGTGTCAATCAGATGTGTGACAAAGGACATGTTGCTCTTTTCACAAGCCAGAACTGTAGGATTCTGTCTTCTAAGGTTCTGAGCCTGATTGACAAAGTACTGGATGATAATACTCTCCTGAAGGTCAACAAGATAGGAAGAGTATATGCCTTGGATCTGTCAAAGAAAATTGAGTTAAGAGGCCATCCATGCTTGTTCTCCAAGGCCTCTCTCCAAGAATCTAAACTGTGGCATAGAAGGCTGGGTCATGTTAATCTCAAAAACATGAATCAGCTGATCCACAAGAGTTTAGTGAGAGGTCTTCCAATAAAGGAGTTCAATTGTGATGAAATCTGCACTGCATGCTTAAAAGGGAAACAACATAAAGTTTCATTCCCACCCATAGAAGAATCCAAGTCCAATGCCTGCTTACAACTACTGCACATGGATCTTTTTGGTCCTGTGAAGGTAATGAGTATGGCAAAGAAGAAATACTGTCTGGTAATTATGGATGATTACTCTAGATATGTATGGACCTTCTTCTTGCATTCAAAGGATGAGTCTGCTCAGTCCATTATGAACTTTGTGTTACACGTTGAGAAGCAGTATTCCCTACCAGTTAAGTGTGTGAGGAGTGATAATGGTACTGAATTCAGAAACCACACTCTTGATGAGTTTTACTTGTCAAAGGGAATCAAGAGGCAGTATAGCATCCCAAGGACTCCAGAGCAAAATGGAGTAGTGGAGAGAAAGAACAGGACCCTCATTGAAGCTGCAAGGTCCATGTTGGCTGATTCTGGTCTACCACTGACTTTTTGGGCTGAAGCTGTCAATACAGCTTGCTATGTACAGAATAGAGTTCTAGTAAATCAGAGATTGATGAAGACTCCATATGAAGTTCTTCATCATTTTGGCCCCTTTGATTTCATTCTTTAGAGCTTTTGGGTGTTCTTGTTTCATTCTCAACACAAGGGATCAACTCCAAAAATTTGATTCTAAGGTGGATGCAGGGTACTTTGTTGGTTATTCATCAACTTGCAAAGCATACAGAGTCTTCAACTGCAGAACAAAGATGGTTGAAGAGACTCTACATGTTAAGTTTAATGAATCTCCAAAGGACAAGATTTCACAAAGCCTTATGGAGCTATTTGATTTGGACATACTGCAATATGTTCCTTATCAAACTCCTGCTGTTGCTCCTGTCAACAGTTCACCACCTGGTGGTACTGTTGGTGCTGATGATGATGATGATAGCAGTACTCACCTCTTCAGGTTTAGTGACCAACTACCTATGTCCTCTAAACCTGATGCTCCTGTAGCTTCAGTAGCTTCATCCACAACAAGTGCTGATGAGATTTCTGCATCTTCAACTTCATTTGAGTTGCCACCATCTACATGGTTTCAAGAGTCTACATCAACATCTGTTGCTGCTGAAGGTTCTACAAACACTTGCACTGATCTCATTGCTTATCAAGAGCTGAAGAATCACCCAATGTCTCAAATCATTGGTGATATCAATGCTGGAGTTTCAACCAGAAGTCAATTGTCCAATTTCTGCTTCTATGCTCTCTTCATCAGTCAGCTAGAGCCAAAGAATTATCATGTTGCACTTAGAGACAATGGCTGGGTTGAAGCAATGCAGCTTGAGCTTCTTCAGTTCAAAAAGCAACAAATGTGGGAGCTTGTGCCTCTTCCCCCAGGTAAGTGTGCAATAGGCACTAAATGGGTGTTTAGGAATAAAACAGATGAAAATGGGCTTATTGTTAAGAACAAGGCCAGACTGGTTGTTCAGGGGTTTGCATAAGAAGAAGGTATTGATTATGATGAACCTTTGCCTCTGTAGCCAGACTGGAGGCAATTAGATTGTTCTTAGCCTATGCTGCACTCCACAATATTAAAGTTTTTCAAATGGATGTTAAAAGTGCAGTTTTATATGGTAAAATAAAAGAAGAAGTTTATGTGTGTCAACCACCAGGTTTTGAGGATAATAAACACCCAGAATGGGTATACAAGCTTGATAAGGCTCTTTATGGGTTGAAACAAGCTCCTAGAGCCTGGTATGAGACATTATCTAACTTTCTTCTGCAAAATAATTTCACTAGAGGCTCCATAGATAAAACTTTATTATTAAGAAGGTGGATCAACATAAGCTACTTGTTCAAATTTATGTTGATGATATTATATTTGCATCCTCTGATCCCCAGTTGTGTGATGATTTTACAAAATTAATGCAAAGGAAGTTTGAAATGAGTGCAATGGGAGAATTACAGTTCTTTCTAGGCTTGCAATCAAACAAAAAGCTGATGGAATTTTCATTCATCAGTCTAAATATACAAAAGATCTTTTAAATAAGTTTGATTTACAAAACTGTAAGCCCTGTTCTACTCCCATGTGCAACACCACACAATTGGATGCTGATCAGAAAGGTAAAGCTGTTGATGAAAAGCTTTACAGATGTATGATTGGGTCCTTGATGTATTTAACAGCTTCTAGACCAGATATTATGTTTGCTACATGTGTTTGTGCTAGATTTCAGGCTGCACCTAAAGAGTCTCATCTGATTGCAGTCAAGAGGATCTTTAGATATTTGCAAGGTACACAATCTCTAGGTTTATGGTATTCCACTGGCACTCTTGCAAATTAGTTGCTTTCTCTGATAGTGACTATGCAGGGTGTAAGTTGACCAGGAAATCAACTTCTGGTGGATGTCAATTCCTAGGCAACTGTTTGATTTCTTGGCAGAGTAAGAAACAAACATCTGTTGCTATATCCACTGCTGAAGCCGAGTACATTGCTGCTGCAAGTTGTACATCCCAAGTACTCTGGCTTCAGAATCAACTTTTGGATTATGGCATTACAGAGACTAAGACTCCGTTATTAATGGATAGTGCTTCAGCTCTTTGCATTGTCAAAAATCCAGTCCAGCACTCTAGGACCAAACATATAGAAATTAGACATCATTTTATAAGAGATTGTTTTGAAAATGGTCTAATTAATCCTATGTTTGTGCCTAGTGCTGATGAGCTTGCAGACATTTTCACTAAGCCTTTGGATAGTTCTACTTTCCACAACCTGGTGTTAAGGCTTGGTATGCTGCAGCTAGAATAAGTGACAACTACTGATGATTTTAGTAATAAGTACTGATGATCATTGGTAACCATGTCACATATAAGTATTGATGAGTTCTTTTACCCTCAGTAGTTTTTATAACTACTGAAGGCTAAATGCCTCACAAGTACTGAAGTACTTTATCTGTTCTAAACTACTGATGTAGTTACAACTACTGATGTAGTTACAACTACTGAAATCAGTAAAAACATATAAGTACTGACGTCCTATGACACACTTGAAAAGCAAATGAAAAGTCTGATGAATAAGTGTTGAGGACAGTATGAAACAGCTGAAAAGCTAAGAATTGACAAAAACAGCTGATGAGTAATTTCTCTTCAGTTGTTTCTACAACTGCTGTTTCTAAACAACTGAAGCAAGACCACAGTCTTCAGTAGTTTCACAACTACTGATAACTAATACCAAGTCTTCAGCTGTTTCAACGTCTGATGGTCAAAACCAAGTCTTCAGTTGTTTTATAAAAACTGATGACAACACCACCACTGTCAGTCGTTTTATACCACTGAAGGTTAATACCACGTCATCAGTAGTTTCAAACAGCTGATGACCACACCAAAACCTTCAGTAGTTTTCTTTCAGCCTTTTCCTATCCCACCCTATAAATACCTGTCTTCTCCTTCAAACGTTTCATTAGCCGTTATTTTCTGACCTTCTCTCTCTCAAACATGGCGGCCATGAGTCTAAAACCACGACATAACTGCGTTGCATACCTTACCAAGTCGGCTTTCTGGAACAAATTTCATAATGCCATTGACCTAATGGTGTATTCCCCATATCGCACAGCCTTTCTCTTGAATCCGACCATCTACCCTGAATCTCTCAGTCAATTCTGGTCAAATATTTCTGTTCATACTGATGAGTCTACTGGTCAAATCTCTGTTCGATCCCTCGTCAACCATAAACCAGTGGTTGTTACAGCCGACATCATTCGTCAGGCATTACACTTACATGACTCCACCACTGTGACTGAATACCCAAAGGGCACAATGGATATGTCCTTTATCAATAATGGGTATGAAGGTGATCTTCGGGCTACAACCATTCTGAAGAAACATTTCCATGATGCTGAAAAGCTTATCTTTCACATGGTAAATGTATGCTTAGCTTCAAAGACATCCTCTTGGGATCAAATGTCATCCCAATGGAAACAGGTATTGTATTCTATTCTAGAACACCAACCACTAAATTTCTCTAAAATCGTGTTTCTAGAAATAAAGAACTTGGCTCAGAAACCTGCGGCAAACCGCTGGCTATTATATCCCAGGTTTCCGATGGCCATTATTTTAAATGAACTAAAATCTGATGGCCTTGTTGGCCTTGGAGTCCCTGCACCAGCTGTTTTGGCTGAGGTATACTCCAGGCACAACTCCGACCTCACTCTCAAAGAAGCTGCCCGAATGCTAAAACCCAAGCAGAGGGAACCAACAGCTTCCACCACCAGATCCAGAGTCCCCACCAAACCAAAAACCAAACGCCCCAAAACAGCTATTCAGGGAGATGAGTCCCCTGAAGATGCTCCTGCACCACCAAGGCAGGATATACTTGCTGGTTTAAACCCCCCAGCAGTATCAGAGACTCTACCAGCTACCACCGCACAGGTATCCTCTCAAAAGGATCCTGTTGCAACCATTTCAGGGGAAACCACATTGCTGAGACCTCTCTCACTTGAGGAGGTTATCATTGAAGAGCATCCCTCTCCCCGGATGCAATCAGCTTCTATCCCCTCTCCCCATGCAAATGCCCCTCAAAGCCCAACCATTATAATTGCCAATGTGCTGACTCAGCTACATGCCTCTCCTCCTCCCCTACAACCACCAACAAAGGGGAGAACCATAGCAATTGAGGAAGAGGATCAACATGCTTCTGACAACCCACAACACCAGGGTCTAACTGTTCTATCTCCTGGTGTGGATATGCAGATACGAACATCTGGTGAGGCTGCCACCTCTTCTGAATCACACATGATCAGACTGAGGCTGGTAACATAGCTAAGACCTCACCAGAGGCAACAGTTGATGAAGGACATCATGCTGAGGCTGGAAGTCCCCAGTTCCAAGAAAAAGGGGCACATGCTACATCTGGTCTACACCCAGTGCATGTACATCCTGCTACAAGCAGGAGGTCAGGTGATTCAGCATATACTAATGATGACATGGGCTTCTTTTATGATGTTCTTGCCCAGAACATAATCCTAGAGGAGGAAGTCAGTAGGCTGCAAAAACTACTTGACCAACTCTCTCAGGATGTACGTCCATCTGCCCCCACTAACCCACAGATGGCATCTTCATTTGAAGGTCCCCCAAACACTTCACCCTCTCACTTCACTGAGCCTCCAGCCTCTGCCTTTGGCACTATCTCTCAGGGACAGAATCCCCCTGAGCAGATGGCTGCTGCATTCCAACAATCCTTACCTCTCATCACTCCCATCATCAATGACATTGGTCATAAAGCCATTGATGAGAGGATCTCCTCAAGTTTACAACCACTCATTGATGATGCTGTGCACAAGAAACTTTCTGCGGTACAAACCCCTGCAACCAATGCATCCAAAAAGGAGGAGAGTACAGTAGTGAAAGAAAAGAAAAGAAAAAGAACTGAGGATGAGAAGGCACAAGAGAAAACCAAGGAGTTGGAGAAGGAAAAGGAACAACAACTGATCACTTACAAAAGAAAGAAAAGTGCTGGTGATCAAAAGAATGCTGAAGAAAAATCCTTGGAAGAGCTGATAAAAGATGCAGATAAAGCACATAGCCGATCCATGGACAAAATCATTGAGCAACTCTTCAAGCAAGACTTTGATACAGCCAAACTAGACAGTGAGATCAGGAGGTTGGAAGTAAGTGAAATCCAAAACAGATGGGCTGGGTAGAGTGTGCTGGAGAAAGAGAGATTGGAGATCATGATTCGATTCATAGCCAAATACTTAGGAAGATCACTGATGGAGATTCGTTCATGGACCAGAGACAGCTTTCTGGCTATAGCCACCAGAATCTGTTTGTCTGAGCAATTTCATAAGGGGATAATTATTGAAGCACTTGATGAGACTGGAGATGGGAAAAGGCTTGAAATGGCAAAACTCACAAAAGCCAAACTTACAATCAAAATGCTTAAACAACCTTCCCAATCACCCACTCAAAAACAGCCTACCCCTCAAATCTCCAAACCAATCTCAAAACTCAAATCCAACATCCTCAACCCTCAAAACCAATTCCTTTACCACAAAAACCAACCCAACCATCATCCAGTGATGCACCTAGAAGGAGGAGAAGGGTGCTGAGGATAGAAGAGATGAAGAAGAAGATGATGAAGATGATAGTCTGCCACTCTCTGCTATTTTAAGGGTACCAGAACCCAGGAGTCAACTCATGATCACACCTGACTCACAAAGGGAAATAGTTAAAGTCAAAATTGAAGATGAAGAACAGCAGAAGCAGCACGATGAGCAACTACTGAAGATGGTTGACAAGGAATTTCCCCAGTCATCATCTATACAAGCCATGAAAGGGCATGCTCAGAGGCTGTGCACTCTCAGACACACATTTCAGTACCAAAAAGAGAGAGTGAGAGTATGGCCAGACCCCAAGGTGAGCTCTAGAATACACAAAAGATCCATTCCACATAGATTCAATGGCTAGGTTAGAAAAACAATAGACTCTACAATTATGTTGGCCATTGTAGTCTCACCTTGGGAAATACTTGATGAATTCAAGAAGGCTCATCAATCAAAAATGACCCCTCAAGCCTTACTGGAAAACAAGATGATCAAAAAGGGGTTATTATATAAGAAGCTTGAAGACATTAAGAAGAATGAGCTCCAGTTACTCCTTGAGGGCACCCATCCTGATGAATTTGTCTATAGGGAGATAACTACTGTGGAGTTGAAGAATGGCAGGACTGTAAAGTACCTATCTGAGTACTATGGTCCAGAGTTCTTCTTTGAAGGAGGAGTAGAAGAACTCTCCAAGGAGGAACAGGTTGTTCTCCTTGAGGCCTATGTTCGTGAGTCTTACAAACTCATAAATGGGAAGTAGGTTTCATGGTTGGGATCACAACTCTATGTCCAGATTCCCCAAAACAGAGTTCCCCTCCATACTTAGCCAAACACATGATTAGAAACCTCTTCCTGGCCTGTGCTGATCCGATTCTCTGAAGCTGATCAAGAGAAGTCTTTGCCAACAATAAGTGGGACCTCAATAAAGTTAAAGGTTTTGGCTGCATTGGTTCAGGGGGAGTTTGTTGGACCAAAAAAACCAATGAGCCGGATCAGAAGAACCTTTAAGTCCCACAGACATCACAACAACTGCTGAAGTCCACAACAGCTGAAGACACAAGTGCTGAAGACAAAGTCTGAAGACACAAGTGCTGAAGACAAAGTCTGAAGACACAAGTGCTGAAGACAAAGTCTGAAGACAAGTGCTGAAGACAAAGTCTGAAGACACAAGTGCTGAAGACAAAGTCTGAAGACACAAGTGCTGAAGACAGTCTGAAGACACAAGTGCTGAAGACAGTCTGAAGACACAAGTGCTGAAGACAAAGTCTGAAGACAAGTGCTGAAGACAAAGTGTGAAGACAAGTGCTGAACACAAGTACTGAAGACCAAGTATCAGACGTTGTCACAACAGCTGAAGAGGTCTTCTTCAGTAGTTGTGACGGTTTTCTTTCAGTAGTTTTATATTTTTCCCTTTCAGTAGTTTAGCATCAGTAGTTTTATGTTTTGTACTTAGCACTCTGATATGTTCTCAGTAGTTGTGAACATTTCAGTAGTTTGTTAAGTGTTAGTTATTTTTGTATTAAATCTGCCAGTTGTCACTATCCCGTGATATCAGCAGTGATTGCACTCTATATAAGGAGTGTCAACCTAATTGTAATTGTGAATGATTGAGCAGAAACATTTGATATTATTGAAACATTCCTTTTCACAGAAATATATTCTCTCGTTACAACCGTATTTGTTCTTAATGCATACGAATATCAAATTCTTGCTATAATTTGTCTAATTCTTGTTCTTATTCCGCTGCGTTACACTCTAATCCATCAAACTTGAGATCACTGATCCTGTCACTTACCATTTATGACATTGCCCCTTCCAGAAATGTAACCACCTTCATCTCCTCCAAAACCAACTGGCCCTCCATCAATTCTTTCAAAGTTCTGGAGTAGTGACCTATTGCCTAGCATGTGCCTGGAACAACCACTGTTAATGATCCAGACATTCTTGTTTGTCTTGAGCTGTTCCTGCACAAAGAAAATGATTAGTTACATTTGGAAACCCAAGCCTTGTTGATCTTCGGCTTATTGAAAGAAGTAGAAGGTAATTTAACGGTAATAGATCCTATAGTTGTGCTTTGAGGATCTTGTGTTGTTGTTGATGGAGAACATCCAGTCACTTGGTCTTTCTTTGACTTCCATACCACCTTTGGAAGTTTAGATTTGACCTTCAACACTTCGGAAGCTTTTGAGACTTTGAAAGTTTTGATGACTGGACCTTCGAAAGATCCTATAAACACTGCAGCAGACTTCCGTGCTTAGGAAGTATTCCTTTCTTCCAAGACCAAATTTTCTTTCGAAGGCAATTTTCCACTTGTCTTCTTCTTTATTTTGGAGCTTTCGAAGGAAACATATTTTCCTTCTAAAGCTAAAATTTTCTTGGAACTCTTAGAAGTCTTTTTCTTGGTCATATGAAGAGTACCTCTTGGATTGTATGGACAATCCTTAGCAAGATGAGAAGTACTTTCACATATGACACATTCTATTATCTTCTTCCTAAGAGCCTTCTTCTAAGAACAAGGTTGGCTTTGATCACATCCTTTCTCCACCTTTACTTTTGCAGATGCTGAGACAATCCTTTTGGGCTGAGAACTGTTCTTAGAGTTGGATGGTCCAGGCTGTGTAGCAGTGGTACACACAGGTCAGCCTTCTTCTTGGTGTTTAGATGGTTTGAACATGAACCAGATCTCTTGGTAGAAGAGTTAGGTTGATGTCTTCAGTCTTCACCACTTCAAATTCTATAGATATAAAAACTTGTTTCTGCCTAGAATCAAAAGTGGCCTTGATCTCTTGAGCCTTCCTAGTTTTTCTCTTGCTCTTTCTGATCAAGTTCTTCCTCATAGACTTGGTCATCACAGTCTTTCTTTTCTACTCAGAAGGATAGTGACCCTTCTTAGAATCCTTCTCTTCACTCTTCTTAGAAGAATTATTCACTATCACTTCTTCATCCTCTTCACTCAAGGGTCTATGAGAGGAAGCTCATCTTCACAAGTTTCACACCTAGGTGATCTAACATACAAGATTGTGTGTGGAGGAGCTATCTTATTAGGTCCTAGTCCATGCTTGTTTTGATAACACACCTTGTTGTGCAGGGATGAGGATATCATGTTCTTGAAGGTCTCTTCTTCAAGAACACACTTTTCTACCTTAGCTTTGTTGATAACAAGCTCAGCCTGGCATTCAGTCAACTTAATTATGAGATCCTTGATTTGAGTCCTATAATTGGTGTGCTCATGTTTTAGAACTGAAATGGTTTTCTCTAAGTCCTTTATCTTTAGCTTATAGTCACTTTTAGTCTTTCTAAAACTAGCTTTTAAGATGTTTAAGGACTCAAGATCAGATCTCATTTCTAAGTTATAGGACATGTATCTATTTACTTTAGCAATACATTCAGGAGTACAGAGATTTTCCAATACCTTGGCTTCATCATGGTCTGCCATTAATGCTTGGTTTGGAGATGCATCTTCCACCTGAAAGCTCCAGTCAAAGCCTCCTTCTTCAACAGCAACTACTGCTTGTTGCTTTAGCTTTTCATTCTGGGTAGCTTTATTAGTGTAGTTTGATCTGGATTGTGTTGGCCATCATTTGTTCTTAGTGCCTTGCATTCCCTGGCAAAGTGGCCCATCAAGTTACAGTTGTAACATTTGACTTTGCTTTTGTCCAGTCCAAACTTTCCACTGGCTGTATTACTGGGAAACTTCCTTCCTGTCCGCTTGTAGAACTTCTTGGCTCTGTGAGTGAGAATAGCCATTTGTTGGAGTATCTCCATATACTCCAAATCATCTAGATGGATACAGTCCAAGTCTTCAAGGGTGAAAAGAAAGCTACCATAACTTTCATCAGAAGATACAAAGGCTTGAGAAGAACTTGTCTCTTGGAATGGGCTTCCTTGAGTATAGTTCTCCCTTGGTGTCTCAGGGAAGGTGATGAAAGGATCCTTTTTTGAGTTTTCAGGGTAGCATATGAGATGATGCTAGGGTTCTATACTATCCCTTTCAACCAAATGAAGGGCTGAACCCATTTGATTGTTGGAGTTGCCAGATGAACCTTGCATGTTCATCTCCATCTGGTAGCCACTGAGAATTCTATACAACTCTGTCAAAGTGAGAGTCTTCAGGTTCTCAGTTCTCTTGATAACAACACAGTCAGGTTTCTATTGCCAAGGTAGAGAGGACATAAACTTCCTTACAATATCTTTGTTTTCAAAAGCTACTCCACCATCCACTAGGGTATCCATAATATCAACATACCTGAAGTATTATTGAGTCATGGTTTCACATGCTTTGAAGGTGAAATTTGCAAACTGCTATTTCAAGAGATCCTTCTTGTTCTCCTTAGCTTCAGAGGAACCCTCATACATTAGTTTCAATGCATCCCACAACTGTTTAGCTATTTTGCATTTCTTGAAACCTTTATATAGAGAGTTGAAAGAGTAGTCTGAAGGGCTGTCATGGCCTTCTGGTCAATCTCTACACTCTTTCTATCTTCATCTGAGTAGTCAGCCACAACCTCGGGGATCATATCGCCTCCAGTTGCAGAAGAGGTGCTTGGTGTGTAAGGTCCATTGACAACAGACTTCCATATTCTTGAGTCTAGAGACCTGATAAAGCCTTCCATTCTTTGGCACCAGGTGTCAAAGTCATCAATAGTGATCAATGGGGAGATTGTCATGGTTCTAGTTTCCATATCAGATTTGGAAATAGATGTCATTTGAGATGTTAATTATTTTGTGTGTGTGAGGGATCTTAAGATGATGAGATCTAATATCAAGAGTCTGGAATGCGCTGATACCAATTATAGGACCGGTGAAAGGTATGCACTTACAACACAACAACATAGTGAGGAGAGTTGCTAAGAACACTTAACAGATCAAATAGGGAACTGGTTAACCTTTTTAATGATACTAAGAACACAAGCAAATATGAGATAGAACAAGATAGCAAAATACACAAGGAGTTGGTTTCCAAGATTGCAGTATATTGCTTTCTCAAGTTCTATTACAAATGTTACAAAGCATATCAGAAAGTTACAAGTACTTGAGATACATATACTACATCCTACAGCTGGACATACTTTGAAGGCCAGCTGGATACAATTAACTAGACAACAAACAAATCAAATGTAGACTCAAAAGGCAGATTGCCTTTTGACTAGTGACTATGACATGCCATAGCTCACATCCTAATATATTACAAAAAGGATAAAGTACATAAAGTAGAAAGTTACAGACTCATGACAATGTATAGTTACCAAAAGCATGGACCTTTTCACCAACTTATGAAAGTTGGTGACTTTACAGAGTTGCAGTGGAAAGGGGTCCAGCTTTATGAAAAGTACATAAGATAAAGCATATGTTCAAAAGTATTCGGAAGAAATCTGTCTTCAAGTGTTGGCTTCGGAAGACTTTGTCTTTGAAGCTTCGGAAGACTTGTTCTTTGGCTCGAAAGATATTGGTCTTGGCTTCGTAAGATTCACACTTAGTGTATTTTCTAATGCTGGTGTGAAACTTTCAAAGCATTCTACTTCAGTACACTTGTGTATGCATACAGGAGAGACTTTGAGTGTTTGGGTGGCATCAACCTTTACATTTAATCCTTGCAGTATACATGTATTTAATTTTCATATACTAAACTTCATGTATTAAATTTTTTAGCTCCTATGTTGTGTTATTTTGCTATATGAGGAAACACAGGTGTTCATCTGTTTGGGTTATTCAGTCGGAAACAAAATCAAACCAAACTAACTTCAGTAAAGTGGAAACCGAATTGAAAGCAAATAAGAATATGATTCGGTTTTCGGTTATAAACATAAAATAATTAATCAATAGATATAAAATGTTGGACAAAGAGTATATAGATTCAATGATCACTCACTTGTTCTCTCAGATGTATCTTGATTATTAAGATCAGATTTTGATAATCTTGATTAGTGGGAAGAAAACACTAATTATAAAAGTGGTTGATGTGTTTAAGAATTAATGATAGGATTGATGATAGGATTGATGATCTAGTGATTAAGACCGATCATCCTACTAATAATGTATATATAAATAAGAGTTAACGGGTAATGATGGTGGTTACAAGTAGTAATATTTTGCACCAAAAAAGATTTTGTTAGTAAGGATTGCTGGTATTAACTTTGGTCACTATGTTTGTGACTAATTTAAGTTTTGTTTATGTTTATATATTAAAAGTAGCTTTATAAAAGCCGTGTATTACACAGATTAAATAAATAAAATACTAAAATATAATTAAAAGTTGCTAATAATGTAATGATAGTTTAATATAAAATATGATTGAAATCCCCTTAATATAAATAGAATAAAAGTTTTGTTTCAAAAAGAACATTTTAAAAAATATCTTTTTTTAACTTTCTTATTATAACTCTTTAATTTAATTATTTTTTGTTTATAAAAATTTTACTTTTTAGAAGACACCAATTATAAATATTTTGTATTTTAAAAAAGAATTATATTTTAGTAAATTTTCTTATTTTGTGAAAATTGTTTCTTCATAAATAACATGAGTAATATGATATTTTTCTTTATTTATAAAAAAAACTATGTTAACATAAAAAATAATTAAATAATATTATGAGTAATTAATGTGATTATTTAATAGAAGAGAGAAACGGTAAAAAAATTAGTGAGAATAAATGTGGTGATAACACGTATTCCGACAAAGGTGTTATTAGGGTTATCAGTTTCCTAAGCCATTTTATGAATTATTATCCATAGAACAACAAAAGTATGCAGAGCACTCAAGCAAACGTAGATAGAACAGCCAAGATCATAGCCAAATTTTCACAACAATCAAATTGGAAGATCAAGGAAAATCAAGGATGTGATGCTGAACACACAATGAGACAAACACACAAGTGAGGCACACGTAATATGAATGCAACAGATAAGTAGGGGACGACTCTCCTTGATTTTCACATATCAATTACGATACTCCTAACCCGAATAAATAATGCCTAGACACGACAATGATAAATGATAACCAATATTGTCACACCCGACCCCTCGTATCAATAATATTGTCTGCTCTGCCCACGAAGAGCTCACGGATTTGCTTTTAGTTGCCTGGGTGAAAACTTCCTAGGGAGGTCACCTATCCCTGGATTGCTCCCATCTGAGTACGCTTAACTATGAAGTTCTCCTCTCATCCACAGCCAATACGCCCAAAATGCGTTGTTGATGTTAGAGGCCAGACATTCCTTATGAACCAGGAATCTCTCCTGTTCACGACCGATGTGGGATATGTGTAGGGTGTCACAAGCACCCCCTGTTTGGACTCATCGTCCTCGATGAGCCCGAGAAGTCACCATCCTTGGTGAGGTATGTCCCACACACCGAACGACACAAGAGTGGCTCTGATACCATTCTGTCACACCCAGCCCCTCGCATCAATAATATTGTCCGCTTTGCCCACGAGGAGGTCACGAATTTGCTTTTGGTTGCCCGGGTGAAAAATTCCTAGGGAGGTTACCCATCCCTGGATTGCTCCCATCTGAGCACGCTTAACTGTGGAGTTCTCCTCTATTTGTAACCCTCGGCCCCTCATACCAACAATATTGTCTGCTTTGCCCATGAGGAGCTCATGGATTTGCTTTTGGTTGCACGGGTGAAAACTTCACAGGGTGGTCACCCATCCTTAGATTGCTCCCACCTAAGCACGCTTAACTATGGAGTACTCCTCTCATCCACAACCAATACGTCCAAAACACGTTATTGATATTAGAGGCCAGACATTCCTTATGAACCAAGAATCTCTCCTGTCCACGGCCGATGTGGGATTCGCATAGGATGTTACAAACACCCCCCTTTTGGACTCATCGTCCTCGATGAGGTTTGCCCCACTATCCCATCTATGGATGCGGGATTGGCCGAAGGTGTCACTCTGAACACCCCCGGGGACTCACTATCCTGATGAGGTTTGCCCCACTATCCCGAACGACACAGGAGTGGCTCTGATACTATTCTGTCACACCCGGCCCCTCGCATCAACAATATTGTTCGTTTTGCCCATGAGGATGTCACACCCCAACCTTGACGGCGGAAACGTCGAGGTGTGAGGGTTAAGATCGTTTACAGCCACATAACGCTATTATTAACCCAAATATATATTAATCATAAATTTCAATTGTACCATTACAATCATAAGTCTCAAAGAAATTAAAATAAACATAACATAACATGAAACAAGTCATTTTATTTCCATTATTTAACTAGGTCCATTCCTAGATGAGTAAGCTTCAAAGAGTAGAAATCAAGCTTGAGTATTTCCTGAAACATGTTAAAAATAATAGGTTAACAATAATGTTGGTGAGATTCCATAGTTTGAAATACATAGATATATAAAAGATGGCAATTCATGTTATAAGTTAGAGAGGAAAGTAACTAGGGATGTAAGACAGAATGCACAATCAAACCTTGACAAAGTTTTACAAGTCTCAAACTTTTACAAGCATATATGATTAGCTAAGTGTACTTGGATCAACCAAACAGGCTTGTTAGGCCCATAGATCTATGACATCGCCAGGCTAGCAATAGTTAATGATTATACATATATTCGACATTACATGATAGCTACACAGATCAACTAACCATAACATACAAGTGAATTGCCATAAGTTTACAAGCATCAAATGTGTTTACAAGTGCAATGCTTATAAGGTAACATGTTTCACCCCAAAGTGTAAAAATGTGCAAAAAGGGGTATAAAAATACTCACATGATTAAATGTATATAAATGACGATTAATAAGAATATAATAAGCAACGTTCCAACGTAGTTCTTCACAAAGTACCTAAGTATATATATTCACAAGATTTAAGTTTTAGATTAACGTTTAAACATGATTTAGGGTTTCAAGGGAAAATTTGGGATTCCTTGATTATATATATATTTAACAAAAAGAATTACATTGATTTAATAACTTTTCATAAAATCATAAACTTTGAATCGTTTGATGTGGTTAACAAAACAAAATATAAAGTGTAGGCATCTTTTTATATCTTTGTTTGTAGAAATTATAAATAAAGTGTGAACCAATAATAATTTTTTATGATTCAACCCATTATTTAAAGTTTTCTTTATATTAATAACCAAATATAATCCTTGTTTTATAAAATATTAAATTTATTTAAAGAATAAATTTACAGAAAATTGTTAAAGTGATTTAAAAATAAGTAAAGTTTATAAAACTGCTTTTAATAATTTTTCAAAATTTTTATATATTTGTTTGAAGGCTGAAAACCCCCAAAAAGAAAAATGTGAGGTTGCCCGGGTTCGAACCCGGGACCTTAAGGTTGGAATATGGGTGGGTAACCAGTGAACCAAGGCCTTAGCCGCGGTTAAACTTGGTTTCCAAATCTTAAAAGCTTCATATACAAACCACCCCCAAATCCAAGAACCCTAGATCCATATTGATTCAAATTGAACTTCGATTCGATTGTTACAACTCGATTAACCTTAGGGCTTTCGATCCCTAAGCTTAATCGAGTATCAAGATGTATCATACTCACCTGATTACGATCAAAATGATGAGTTTTAGCTCGAGTTTTCCTCGGTTCGTTCGCAAGGAAACTGGAGGTTTAAAGATGATGTTTAAGTGATGCTTTAGAAAAATTGAGGTTGTAGAGAGTTTAAAGGGGTCGAGGGGAACATTTGCCCTCTGTTATATAGTTCCAATTCGATGTGATTCGTACCCTTCGGTTTCAACTCGGGACACGAATGTGAAGTGTTCAATTTGGTCTTCAATTCATAGTTAAACTTGAAATTAAGATCATTAACAGGTATGAATTGATTAGTCGATCGTGTATACCTGATTAATTGAGTCTTAATTGATTCATTATTGATGAACGGTTCTTGGTTGATGGCATTCGGTTACCCGAACTCACACGCTTCCATTACCGACTTAATATTCGAATTAATGTGCAACTACTAGTTCGAAACGGTTCTATGACACAATCTAAACGATTTTGGGTTAGTGTTTCGAAGGTTTTGGCTGGTTATGAGCTCGCCGGAGTTGGCCGGCGGTGGTCGGTCCTCCCATCGAAGATACGGGTTAAAAGAAAGGGGAGGGGGTTTGGGTTTATAAATTTACATAAATGGTCCCTAAGGTTTAAAAGTTTATATTTTATGTGTAAACTTTTCTTTTAAGGTTTCTAAAATACAAAACAAACCCCTAACCATATAAATTTTAAGTTTTAACATTTTTAAGTTTAGTTATTCTTTGCAAATTATTATTATTGTTATAATTTATTGTTGTTATTATTATTAATATTATTATTATTATTACATTGTTATTATTATTATTAGTTATTATTTACTATTATTATTATTATAATGTTCATTTTAATAGATAAACAATAATCTTTTAAAATTAAAGAATTAAAGACTAGATAAGCACAAATAGCCCACAAGTTTCATAAAAAGTATTAATAGTCCTTACAAGAATAAACGATGCAAACTTATAAATAACCCTTAAATACATGATGTTACAGAGGAGCTCACGGATTTGCTTTTGGTTGCCCAGGTGAAAACTTCCCAGGGAGGTCACCCATCCCTAGATTGCTCCCATCTGAGCACGCTTAACTGTGGAGTTCTTCCCTCATCCACAGCCAAAACGCCCAAAACGCGTTGTTGATGTTAGAGGCCAGACATTCCTTATGAACCAGGAATCTCTCCTGTTCACGGCCGATGTGGGATATATGTAGGGTGTCATAAATATAAACGAGAAAGAGAACAAGAAATCCTCACAGCGGGCACCCTGTAATAGGGAATTAGGTCTTGGAGAATCTAAGCATTGTAACCTTCACTTAGGGTTACAACCTTAGCAAGAGAGAAGATGATATTGATCATCTTTAACCTTGAATAGTATTAATCGAGCACAATTAACCTGAACAACTTGAGAGTTGAGTGACATTCTCCACCTTTGCTCTTTCAATAATGATAGTCAGCCTCGATTAATAAATACCTCTTGATCCATATCAAAACCAAGGCACTTCACAGAACAAATTATCTGATAGGTATAACCGGATAACAATATTGATTAGGGTTTGAGAACAAAACCCTAATTCAATGATCGAAAGAGGAATCGACCGAGAAAGACAGTAGAAGGTCGAGACAACACCAAAAATCGGATCTATAATCAACTAGAGCCTTAAGCTTGATACCGTGTCAGAAATAAAATTTATGAAAAGAACTCTCGAAGAACACAAACCCTAGATGCTAGGGTACAATCAAAATTACAAGAGCACATAACAGATCATCAATGTAATGATATGAAGAAAGAATGTAATAGTTTTAAAGAAGAATCATCAATATGATGACAACAAAGAATAGAGATCAAAGCATTCAAGAGCGAACGATTGGGAGTATTCGAGAGAGCGCGATAAGAGATGAAGGAGCAGATGCACAACACTCGCAGCATATTAAACCAAACCCTAGATACACAACCCATTAGCTACAAGCCCAGCCACAATCAGCAGCAGCCCAACGACAAGCAAACCCAACAACCTCAACAAAGAAGAAGCCCAACAACAACAAAGGAAAAAGAAAAAAACTAAAAGATGAGATATTGAATTGTACTTTTAACAAGTAGAGCACGATGATGTCATTTAGATGACGAATCATTATCTGGTCTTTGCCATTATGAGGAGATGTTTTGAGTACAAAAGAACGGATATAAAATCCATTAAACACACTAAAAAAATCCATGAATGTCGAGTTTTTATTCGGTCTCCGGTCACAATTTTAACCGTATGGAATTTGATTTGGTTTGGTTTTCGGTTCTGACCAACTAACTCAAACTAACTGAATAATCCTTTTTCTTCGGGCACATTTGCATAGTCTCTCATCTTCGAAACAAATGAATACTTATTTATGACCTACTTATACCATCCTATGAATCCAAGGATCACGAACAAGAATTATCAATGACGGTCGATTGACAAGTCAACGTTTTTGGAATCAACGTTGATTTGGTTTAATTATTTTGCAATAACTTTAATATCAATAAATATTTAGTACACATGTAGCAAAACACAATTAATGATTAATATGTATTTTATTAAAACATGTTAATGATTACAAATATGATGAATGAACAATATCAAAGTATGTTATGAGTGACAGCTGCTAGGGTTTGATTGATGGACTTTGAAGTGATTGTTATAATGTTGTTGTTGTTGTCGCTCAATCAATCGTCTAAAACAACCTTCTTGAATCAAAACCTAGGATCCATATATATAGACAATGATATTTTTGTTATAGGAAACACCAGATCTCTTGGGATTTGATTTGTGTCAGCTGAGGAATCATTGGATTTCTTAGGATTCGCATACTGCCTTGTTGACTTGTTGACTTGTAACACTTGCATTATACAAGTGTTTGGACTCCGTAGGAATAGTGTCTTCCGTAGGAGTTTGTTCTTCCGCAGAAGAATTGTTCTTCCACAGAAGTCTTGTTCTTCCGAAGCAATCTTGTTCTTCACTTCTGGTTGTTCATCCGCAGAAGATCTTCGGATGAATAGTTACCTGTAAGAAATATATCTACGGAAGAACAAAATGTTCATCTGTAGATGTTTCTTACACTTGGTCAATTTCCTAAGTTGATCGAGTATAATGTTTGTACCTGCAACCATACATAAATCAACACACATGAAAATGGGTTAACCTATATATTTAATGCATACCCAATAACGAATTACAAACATTCATTACAGATATTAATTCAAGTACTAAGCCTATACATAATGAACTAGATCTACTGAAACTAGACCTAACAATACTCCCCCTTAGGCTTAGATACTTGCAATCAGTTCTTCAACATTGAAAGTTCCTTGACTCTGGCAATGATCTTATTGTAGAAGTAAGACACAACAGTCTTCTGATCATCATACTTGTAGTTGATCTTCATCTTGCTGAACTTCTTCAGAGTCTCAAAGCTTATCCCCAAAACATCTTCCTCCGTAGTAAGTGTGTATAACACATTATTGTTATTCATCACTTCTAACTCATCTTGCTCTGAAATTCTAAGTTCGGTTACTTCATTAAAAGTTGTTCCCTTTAGCAGTCCAGCATTGTATCTTTTTCTTTATAGGCTTTGGCATGTAATTTGTCAATCACTTAGATCACATGGACATGCAGGAACAAATCATTCTGTGCTTTTTCATCGGCCAATTTGGGAAAGAATTTGTCATTGAGGTATGAGGTGTAGCGGGGATGAAGTAGTTTGATTTCCACAGGATCAAAGATCCTGATACGGTTAGCTTTCTTGTTTACAACATTTCTTACAACACCAACTCCTTTGTTTTCTCAACATAGCCCCATTCAGTTATAGGGTATGTGAATTGAGTTCCTTCAATACATTTTGATGCTGCTGTAGTTCTACTTTTGTATCCAACCCTCTTCAAGAATTCATCATCTACAGATTCTAAGGCATTGGACTTGTATCTTTTAAGCCCTTTGATTTTCTTCTGATGCTCTGCATCTTCTCTTTTAGCTTCACTTAGGACATCATCTTTAAACTTTGTCTTGAGCTTTCCCAGTAGAGTTGAGAAGTCTCTTCCTCTAGGTGAATTGGATAATTGCAGATGATCAGGCTTTGAAGATCTTTGATGTCATTCTCTGGTAGACACACCACTGAAAATACATCATGGAAGTATTCAACTCTTCTGGATTTTCTTTAATAATAGCATATCCCAGTCTGGATCATATTTCCAGGCCATGATCCTGTTTTCTTCCATAGAACTGGGAGTCGTGAGGTGGTCTATTAGTTGTATCAGAGTGAATTTCTGTTCAGTTATCTCCCTCACTATAGTGCCCAGTGGCCATACTTTACCGGAATACTTCTTCTCTTGGCTCTCTGATCAATTTGTCCTTCCCTTTGTGCTGATCTTTAGGTTCAACTGTTATAGGTTCAGTAGGAAGTTTACTTTGTTGCTCATAAGATGGATGAGGAGCTTCAGTTCTGAATTTTACACCAGTATCCAGCTCAACTTTCATCACATGCTCCATCATTCTTCTAAGTTCTCCTATTGACCTTCCCTTAAGCTCATGTGGTTTGTAGTTATGGCCTTGTAACCAGCAAGTCATGTTATATCTACTTAGCTTAGCTGTGTCACAATGACCCACTCCTTCTTTATCTTCTGGATGGATTGAAAGGTGCTGAAAGCTTCATAGTCATAATTTGGAATCATAAAGCTTTCAAGTTCAAACTCCTTCAATGTGTTCTTCATCTCAGACATATTCATCCTTTCAACCATGTCATATGGAAATCCATGGTTGATCAGGGTCATAAACATAGCAGATTCAGGCCTCTCTTCCATGATGTCTTTTGATGTAAGAAGAACATCAGTCTTTGATTCTTCTTGAGCTTTGTTAGGTCTATCTTCAATCAACTCTTTCTATTCTGATCACTCACAGATTCATCACTAGCAGCTTGCTTTGATGTTAAACTTTCCATAGGAGTGTGCTCAGAAGATGTATGTCTTGATCGTTTAGGAGAGTCTTCGACATTGATTACTTGAATCTTTATTGGGCCCAAATACTCTCTCTCCTTGAGTATTGAATGAGATGCTTAGAAGATTCAGCAGGTTTCTTTTGTTGGCTTGATTCAAGAACACATAACTTCATTTTCAGTTCATCAATCTCTTCTTCTTTTCTTCTCAACAGAGCAGATTGATCATACAGAGTGACTTGATTTGATCAATTTTCACTGTTAGCTTCTTATTTTCTTCTCTCTCTTTCTTTACTTCTTCTTTGAGTTCAGAGTCTTGTCGAAGAAGAGCATCAATCACTCATATTGCACACATTACATCTTCTCTCAATCTTTTTATTCTAGCTTCTTGCTTCATCAACTCTTCATCCTTTTCCCTGATCACTCCCTTCAACTCCTGTATTCTTTGCTTACTTTTATTTGATTTCAGCACCAGCTTGTTGTACTCAGCAACCAGATAACTCTTGCTGACAGGGATATCAGCATCACTTAGATCCTCTTCATTGTATGCTATTACATCAACATGGTTTGCTTCTTCTTCTTCTTCCTGATGTTAAGAAGCAATCTCATCATCATTTACTTCTTTCTGGGCTTCACCTGCTGAGCTTGAACTGATTTCAATAGCTTGAACTTTTGGTTCTTGTTGTGATTGTTGTTGTTGCTGATGAGTAGTGACTAGAGACACTTGTTCAGTTTCATTTGAGAGTACTGGGGATTCAGATTTGGATAATGATAGTTCAACTGTACTTGCTTGTGAAACTAACTCTGTCTCCCTAGTGTAAAGACTGTTTGGTGAGTGGGGTTGGATGGGAGAGATTGGTTCTGTATTTTGGCTGGCTGGAGATTGTGGTTGAGGTGTTTGTTCTTGATTTGGTGATGGATGGTGGATGGGAGAGATTGGTTTAGTATTCTGGCTGGCTGGAGATTGTTGATGTATGGGTGATGTATCTGGTGAGAAAGTGTCTTGAACAGAATTGGTTGGAGAATTCTCTTGTTCATCTTTCCACACAAGCTCTTCAGGGATATTTGCAGCAACACCAATCACATGTGCAAACATGTCCATAACACCTCCTTCATATTTCCCAGAAATTTTGTTCAGAACAGATCTGCCAAGGTGTGCTTGACTGAACACACCACCATCCACAAAAGTTCCAGGCAGATCAACATTAATGATCAGTTGCAGGAACCTTGGAAACATGTACATCTTATCAGCCTTCTGCACATTGATGTGATCACTTAAGCAGTTGAAAATGTACTTGGAATAATTGTAAGTTCTTCCCTCAAAAACACCAATAATCCCAGAAGAAATGTGCCTTGAGAATCTGTCAAGACCAGATTTTCTGTTTGAAATGCACTTAAGACCAGTGTGACAGAGAAATCTGTATGGCTTGCAAAGTCTTCCTTTCTTGATTTCTCCTTTGTTGAAATCACCATCATATCCCATCAGTAGAGTTACTTTTTCTATGTATTCATCTTCGAACACATCAGGATGACCAGCTTCGACTTCTCCCAACTCAAGAACCCTTCTTATTGTCTGTTCATCGATTCTCAAACGTCGATTCTTCACAGTAGCCACAATAGATTCACCGTCTTCGTCTATGCGTGCAGAGTTCCAGAAATCAGTGATATGTGATTGATAAATCACAGGCTCTGCTGATAAGGCATAGAATAGTCTTGATTTTCTTAGATATCTGATAAGTTCTTGACACCCTTCTGAGATAGGATCATCAGGGTTTAAGAAGGCACACACATTGTGTTCTTTCGCAAATCGGTTATCCATCTGTTCATAGGAAGAAGACTTCGTTAAAACCACATTATTGATATGAGAATACGAACAATTGTGAGATAAACAAGAATCAAATGGTTCATTCTTGAATATTACAATATGTTTTACCTTAGTAACTGCGGTTTAAGAACACAAATATATGTTTGTTAATGTTTTGATTTGATGAAATTTGAATACTGAGAAAGTGGGAAAAACGTTTGTTGAGAGTGGGTTTTTCTAGGTCTGAAAAGTGAGCTGAAAAAGCGAAAATGAATTTGAGAGGTCAAACCACATTATTTATACTCTCAGACACATTTATTTATCTCATTTATTAAGTGGGACCCTCAATGTATTCTTTCGCAAAACATCTATGGATCGACAACATCTGCTGATGAACATTTAAAATTAATTAAATTTGTTGATCTTTGTTCATCCGTAGTTTACCAATCTACGGATAAACATTTAAGATTTCCACATGTAGCTTCTGCTGATGCTTAGATAGCTGTTGCTTCTACTGATGCTTAAGACAACACTGTAGCTTCTACTGATGCTTAAGACAGCACTGTAGCTTCTACAATGCTTAAGTCAGCACTATAGCTTCTACTGATGCTTAAGTCAGCACTGTAGCTTCTACTGATGCTTAATATAGCACAATACAGAGAAATTTATTATTTGTATGGTCCAAGTCCATTGGTTAAAACCATTTATTGCTTTAGGATCTTGTAGGCTTTGTATACATGGCAATTTAGGACAAGAAAGCTTAAAATGATTTTGAGAAAATTTTCATGCATCCAGAAGCTAAGATGATGCTCAGATTCCAATTCCTTCAAATTGATAATGAGATAGACAATACTGTTGATTGAAAAACTTAACTTCATGTTATTCACTCCCCCTAAATTTGTGATTAATGGTTAATTTAAGCATTTATCAGAAATTTCTTTAATAGGAATAACATGATTTGTAACTGTATGAAGATGATTAGACATATATACACATATGATGGGATCATACTATAATACTAAGCCTCATCCTGATAAGTTATGTTGTTAAATTAATACCTGAACAAAGTTCTGATTGCAAGTATATTGTCCACTTAAATCCATACAAGAGCTCATGTATCAACTAGGCATGTTGATTATCATGTTTTCATGTTGATTTAGAAATACCTGTTATGGGATTCACATTCAATTTACAAAGATTTTGTCCTCCCTTTGTAAGTCAAATCATTATTTTTTTCACACTTAAGAACTATGTACTTTAAGTTATAAGTTCTATCTTGAGATGCATTTGACATCTCATTAATGCAATGATGTAAAAGCTCAAGATAATATACAATTGATCACATAGGATTCTTGTGAGAGCTTAGATATGATCATCATCAGGTCACCAGGTCTTTACTCACGTAAAACAGAGGTGCCTTTAACCCAGGTCTTTGTTTACACAAAACAGAGGGATGATGAGGATCATGATCTGTTCAGGTCTTGTAACTGAATTTCAGTATGGTGATCATACACCCAGGTCTTTGTTTACACAAAACAGAGGAATATGATTTGCAAAGATAGCTATTATAAAGTGTTGGTACATAGTGTGTTTAGATGAGTGAATTAGTCACATTAGAAAAAGACTCACCTTGTATTCTCAAAATGAAGTTTCCCACAAACAATCATTTTAGCATTATGTTTAGCATGCACTCAGTTTAGTTTCTACTCTAGATGAATCTACTCACATATCAAGAACCTATTTAGATTTATTGTTATTTATGTATTCAGGAATAAGCAAAGCTATAGTGTACTATCATTTCCCATACATATGTCATGCTGAAGCATCATTACACATAGTATTTTATTTGTTTAGACTTGATTAATCTAAGTTAATCATGCCCAGAGACTCAACCAGAAAGTTAAATCTGACTGAATCAAAGGCTTTAGTGTATAAATCAGCAAGTTGATTTGATGTATCCACTTTGACTAACTTAATCAAACCCTTTTCTGAGCAATCTCTCAGAAAATGATATCTTATTTCAATATGTTTTGTTTTACTATGTTGCACAAGGTTAACAGTTATAAACATAGCAGCAGAATTGTCTATATAAATTGAAGTTTGAAGGAAGTTGTAACCATAGTCAAGTAATTGGTTTTGCAACCAAAGAACTTGAGAACATCCAGCTGAAGCAGCAATGTACTCAGCCTCAGCTGTGGATACAGAAACATTGGTTTGTTTCTTGCACTACCATGATACTAGCCTTGGTCCAATGAATTGACATCCACCGGTTGTTGATTTTCTGTTACTGTTACATCCACTATAGTCACTGTCTGAGTATGAGTAGAGTGTAAAGTTGCCATCCTTTGGATACCAAAGACCAAGTCCTGGCTTTCCTTTGAGGTATTTGAAAATTCTTTTTACCGCATTGAGATGAGACTCCTTGGGATCAGATTGGTACCTAGCATATACACACACAACAAACATAATATCAGGTCTACTGACAGTTAAATACATAAGTGAACCTATCATTGATCTATATAATTTTTGATCAATAGATTTTCCAGAAAGATCAGGAGCAATCTTATCAATTGTTGATGCTGGTGTTTTGCATGAGGATACTTCAGCAAAATTGTATTTCTTTAGAATTTGATGTATGTATTTTTCTTGATTGATGAATATCCCATCTGATTTTTGATGAACTTGAAGGCCAAGAAAGAAGGTTATTTCACCCATTGAGCTCATCTGAAATTCAGATTTCATCAGCTCTTCAAAATTCACACACAATCTCTTATTAGTTGAACCAAATATAATGTCATCAACATATATTTGAACTACATATTGATGTTCTTATTTGAGGAAGAGAGTCTGGTCAATAGTTCCTCTTTTGTAGCCATGCTTGAGCAATAAAGATGATAGCATTTCATACAATTTTCTTGGTGCTTAATGAAGACCATACAGGGCTTTATCTAGTTTGTATACCCTATGGGGATAATGAGGATCTTCAAAACCAGGGGTTGTGATACATAAAATTCCTCATCAATCTTCCCATATAAGAATGCACACTTGACATCCATCTGATGCACAGTAAACTTCTTATATGATGCATAAGCCAGAAACACTCTTATGGCCTCAACTCTTGCAACTGGTGCAAAAACTTCATCATAGTCAATTCCCTCTTCTTGAGTGTATCCTTGTGCAATCAACCTTGCTTTGTTTCTTACAATAATTCCTCTATCATCCATTTGTTTTTGTATAGCCATCTTGTTCCAATAGGATGTTGACCTTTAGGCAAATCAACAAGAGACCACATTTTTTGTTTTCTGAAAGCTTCAATCCACTATTGTCTTTTAAAGCAGCAGTTATATTTGAAGGCACCACTTGAGAAAGAAAACTACTGAAGAGACAAAGGTTGGCATACCACTTTGAATCCTTGTAGTTCTCTTTTCAGGATTTCCAATGATGTTGACAAGTGGATGAGTCTTATGGATCCTCATTGAAGGAGTTGATTCAACTGGTATAGATTATCCCAGGTTAGTCATTTCCAGTGTCTCACACTGATTCACCTCAGCTTGTGAGTTTAAGAAATAATCAAAATGCTCGACATGAGAAGAATGATCATGAGAGTCTCTTGTATGGGCTGCAGGGATATCTCCAGTTTTGTTTTGCTTTTCATAGGAACTTCTCCGGAAAGATTTTGCTCTTTCGTAGGAACTTCTCCGGAAACAGTTTGCTCTTCCGCAGGAACTTCTTCGGAAGCATTTTGTTCTTCCGCAGGAACTTCTCCGGAAGCATTTTGTTCTTTCGCAGGAACTTCTCCGGAAGCATTTTGTTCTTCCGCAGGAGTTTCTCCGGATATTAAGTGAGGACATGAATCATTTCCAAGATTTGTTGTATTCACTTGAGAGCCTGGATCTGTTGAAGGCATATCATTCACATCTCCGGGTGCAGCATGTTTGTTTCCAAATGTAGTATCTGCATCTACTGAAGTGTTCTCATCTGAGAATGGGGGTATCCTTGGAGGATCAGCAGATAAGGTTACTTCAGTAAGAGGTGGAACAAATGGATAACACACTTCATCAGATCCTGCATTGTTCAAATAATCATAGTTAAATGATTTGGCTAAAGCTTCTATGTTAAACAACCATGATGAACCTTTAACTGACTTTGTAAATACAGATTCATCAAAAGACACATTAGGAGTTTCTTCCACAACGTTATGTTGTGGAATATAAACCCAATATGATTTCGATGTTGAAGAGTATCCAACAAAGAAACCATCATATGCTTTTTCTTAAAAATTTTCCAATGACTCTTTCATGTTTAAAACAGTTACATAACATCCAAAGACTTTCAGATATCCTATGTATGGTTTTCTTTTAAATAAGAGCTCATAGGGTGTTTTGTTATGTTCTTTGACAATTAATGTTCTGTTTTGAACATTGCATGCAGTATTCACAGCCTCAGCCCAAAAAGTGATAGGCAATTGTGAATCAGTTAGCATTGTTCTGACAGCTTCAATGAGAGTTCTGTTTCTTCTTTCAGCTACTCCATTTTATTGTGGAGTTCTTGGTGCACTGAATTGTCTTGCATTACCTTTTCTCCTGCAAAAGGAATCCGGTTTGAATTTGACAAATTCAATACCATTTTCACTCCTAAAAATTTTAACTTTTGAATCAAGTTGATTCTCAATCTTGATCACAAAGTCCATTAATGTTTCTGATGTTTCATTCTTTTGTTTCAAGAAAAAGACCCATGTGAATCTTGTGAAATCATCAACTATCACCAAACAATTGCCTTTTCCAATGCTCATCACATTGATAGGACCAAACAGATCCATGTGAAGCAATTTGAGTGGTATAGTGTTTGAATTGATAGTTTTGTATTTATGTGACACTCTATGTTGTTTTCCTTTGTAACATGAAGAATAGTGAGTTGAGCAATGAAACTCTTTGTTTGGAAATCCAATGACCGGATCATTTTTCACCAATTTATTCATGTTCTTCATGTTAGAATGGACAAGTCTTCTAAGCCATAATTGAGACATTCTTCTGATAGTTTAGATATAAGGCATGTTTCATGTTTTGTGAGGGAAGTGTTGTTCATATCCAAAACATAAGTGTTTCCTTTTCTTGCTGCTTTGAGGAGGATCCAATCTTCTGGAACAATAAATCTTGGCTTAAGAATGTAACAGTTAGTATTATCAAACAATGTGGTATAATTTTGTTCACACAGATTTGAGACACAATAAGTAGATTATATTGTAAATTTTTAAAGGAATTTACTTTCTCAAATTTTAGCACACCATTTGTTATCATCCCTTCACCAACAATTTTACCTCCCATTTTACCCCCACCAAATGCCATAAGAGGCATTTTTATGTTTGAAGTCATGGAGAAGTGAACAGTTTCCTGTCATATGCCTGGAACAACCACTGTCAACATACCACTTGTTGTCAGCTCTCTAATATTATTCCTGCATTCAAAAATAAATCAGTTAGAAGTGACAACCCAAGTCTTAGTGATCTTGGGTTTGTCAACAGAGTCTAAACTATTTACTCCTTTATGAATTAATCCTGATGTTTCAGTATTAATTTCATATCTAGTTGATTTATTTTAATTTGACGATGGTGAGGATGATTCTGTTGAATCTGATGCAGAAGCTTTGGAGTCTTCTTTTTTCATTGATTCTTCCTTCACCCTATCTTTTTTTGGTAGATATTTTGATTTAGAAGATGAACCTACACTTTTGAATGTTTCATCATCTTTTGCTTTTGATTGAGACACATGTGATCCCTTTTCAAAATGAGCAAAGAAATTATCATTGATGAATGACTTCTTCTCAGCCAAGTCCACCTTTTTGTGAGGTGTTTTTGATTGGCTTGATGTTTTCTTCATAGATTTAGCATCTTTAGAAGATTTCTGCTTTGGTTTTGCCTTTTGCTTTTGATTTACCTTCTTTTTCTTTGAATCATCTTGACTTTCAGCAGATTGAGAGTCTGATTCTGTCAAATCAGTTTTTGACTTATTTGTGCTTTTGTTTTTGTTCCTTTTGTTAAAATAGCATTCCTGTGTTGAATGATTATTTTTGTCGCAAATAGCACATAATTTGTTGAAGTAACACTCTGAAGTCATATGATTGTTTATATTGCATATGGAACAGTAACTGCTGAAGTAGCAGTCTTCTGTATTGTGATTAGTCATATCACACCACTTGCAATACATTTATTCAGATTCCTCTTCATGCTCATCTTTCTTCTTTTTCTTGTTCACTTTGGGAGCTTTTGTTTCCTCTTTTGAAGAGCTTGATTTGTTCTTGCTATTCATAGAAATATCAGCAATTGAATCTTTCTTATCCTTTGATGACTTTTGTTGCTTCAGATTCAACATCTTTTGATTGTTAACAACTACTCTTTTTGATTCCTCATCCGTAGATTCGGCTTTCTGCTTCCGCAGAAGTTCTACGGATTCAGCAGACTTTGCTTTCCGCAGTTCTTCTACTGAGGCGTTTTTCTTTTGCTTAGTTGAAACTTGTTTCTTCTTACCTTTATCTGCATGAGATAGTACTTCTTTAGTTGGTCCGCAGTTATCAACTTCTTTTTGAAGATTCAGTTCTTGGAGTCCTTCATTGAGTTCTGTAATTCTCTTAGGAGATAGTCTTTAGCATGTTTTTCTGCTTTGGAGGATATTGAAGCTTTGATTCTCCAAGCACTCTTGGAATACCAGTTTTAATATGAACATTCTTACCAATGGTCCTTTTACGAACATCAGGTTCATCAGAATCATCCAAGTCATCACAATTATCATAATCAAAGTCTGAATTGTTTTGATACAAAGATTCTGATTCAGAGGATTCAGTCTCACTCACCTTAGATTTATTGTTAATGTTGATTTGAGTTGAATCCTGTTTCAAACTTGGTGCTAGGCACAAAATGATTTGACAGAGTATTGGTCATTGTTGTAGGTAAATGTATAATTATCATTTATAGGTGGTGGAACAGCATTATAACCCAACCCAGACCTTTTGTTTGATTTAATATGAGAATTTAGTAATTTCTCATATTGCTGATATGATAATTGAAACTTCTGAAGTTTCACTTCAGATGATGCATGATCAGCCATGGATTTTGTTAAGGAAGTGGTCAAATGCTCAACTTGGGCTTTTAGATTATAGTTTTCAAAAACAAATTTTTCTAAATCTTTTTGCAAAGAGTTAATTTTGATTTGATACAATTTATGTTCTCTAACATGGGATTCATTCAAAATCATAGTTTCTTTTACTTTGTCAGCCAACTATTGAGCATGGACTCTATAACGTTCAACTTCCTCAACACATGTTGATGAACACAACCTTTCTTTTACCTCTCTTGCTATTGGTGGAACTGTTTGATCCATATGAGCCATCAATGCTTGATTCTCTTCCAAGACTTCTTTTTCATATACACTCCAATCACACGTTCCATTTTGAAGTATGATCAGTCTTGACTCCTTTGAGTTGCTAGTTCTAGCTGATTCATTGGTGGCTGGTGGTGATGCATTGATCAGTTGAGATTGTCTGTGCAAAGGTCTTTGAGAATTTGGTTGTTGATGAGGTGAAATCTGATGTTGTTGTTGCTGCTGATGTTGTCTCATCTCTGGATATGACTGTTGATTGCATTCTCTTGAAAAATATCCATAGAGATTGCATTTGAAGCATCTTACCTTTGACTTGTCAACACCAATCTGTGATGTTTTACTTGCTGATGCCAAGTTCTTATTTCTTCTAAGATATTGCTGTGCTCTATAAGCAATCATGGCCATCTGCCGCTGTAGGTCCATTTCTTCCACTACATCAGGAGGTAGTTCTTCTAAATCTTGTTGGCAGATATTTGCTGAAGTTAGAGAGCTTCCCAGATATGCTTGGAAACTAGAACTAAAAGCTGAAAAAGTTGTTTTTGTTCTTCCGAGTCCAATATCATAGTAATTGGTTCTGACGGGTTGGTTGAATGTGTAGGCTTAGCTGTTGCTACAATTGTATCTTCACGATCAACAGTTCTTCCTTTATTCTTATGTTTCTTATCTTGAGATGATTTCTTTGAGGGTTTAGAAGCATAAAAGCTAACTTCCTCATCATCATCACTCCTAGCACAAGAGTTATCACTTTCATTATTTGAAATAAATGCACTTCCAACATTATTTGTTTCTTTGAAGTGATAGGGTGAGACATGAGTTCTCACACTCTTGTTTCTTGATTTTTCATCCATTTCAGAGCTTCCACTTTTGCAACTAGAGTATCTAGAACAGTTGATTTTAGATCTATTGTGTTCTTGAACATGGACACAGTTTGCTTCCAACTTTCTGGCAAAGTGTGGAGCATTTTCTTGTTTAATCCTCATTGGTATATTTCAACTCCAGAATGTTCATCTCAGTTACCAACTACATGAATCTATGAAGTTGTTGAGGAATTGACTCACCCTCAATATGATGAAATGTTTCATATTGCGACCTGAGGGTGTCTCTCCTTATGCTTCTTATCTCATCACTCCCTTCGCAGAGAGTGTGGAGTATCTTCCATAAGGAGTGTGTTGTTTTGTAGTTCTCACACCTGATCAATATCTCTTCAGGTAAAGCCATACTAAGCAGATTGTGTGCTTTGATATCAACTTTAACTTTTTTGACATCATCAGGTGATAGATCTTTGGTACTGATTGGTTGGTTTTTGTCGTTATAATCCGGCCCAAGTTTGGGTGGAATATAAGGACCTTCATGATGGATACCTATAAGTCAGAATCAGTATAGTTTACATGATTCCTAAACTTGATTTTCCATGACTTGAAGTCTGCTTTTGTTTCCAACTTCGGTGGTTGGTAAGATGATCCACTGAAGTTGCACATGATGTTAATTGATGAGAAAGATTAACAAGGTCTGCTATTCAATTGATATGAATATAGATACAAGTTAATCAAAATCTACGAAATTAAGAACTGACAAATTAAAATCAATTAAACACAACCGACACTGATAGATCAATCGATCTAGATCAATGAGCACTTGGCTCTCATACCACCTATGAATCCAAGGATCGCGAACAGGAATTATCAATGACAGTCGATTGACAAGTCAACGTTTGCGGAATCAACGTTGATTTGGTTTAATTGTTTTGCAATAACTTTAAATATCAATAAAGGTTTAGTAACACATGTAGCAAAACACAATTAATGATTAATATGTATTTTATTAAAACATGTTAATGATTACAAATATGATGAATGAACGATATCAAAGTATGTTATGATGTGACAGCTTCTAGGGTTTGATTGATGGACTTTGAAGTGATTGTTATAATGCTGTTGCTGTTGTCACTCAATCAATCGTCTAAAACAACCTTCTTGAATCGAAACCTAGGATCCATATATATAGACAATGATATTTCTGTTATAGGAAACACCGGATCTCTTGGGATTTGATTTGTGTCAGTTAAGGAATCATCGGATTTCTTGGGATTCGCATAACTGCCTTGTTGACTTGTAACACTTGCATTATACAAGTTTTTGGACTCCGTAGGAATAGTGTCTTCCGTAGGAGTTTGTTCTTCCGCAGAAGAATTGTTCTTCCGTAGAAGTCTTGTTCTTCCGAAGCAATCTTGTTCTTCACTTCTGGTTGTTCATCCGCAGAAGATCTTCGGATGAATAGTTACTTGTAAGAAATATATCTACGGAAGAACAAAATGTTCATCCGTAGATGTTTCTTACACTTGGTCAATTTCATAAGTTGATCGAGTATAATGTTTGTACCTGCAACCATACATAAATCAACACACATGAAAATGGGTTAACCTATATATTTAATGCATACCCAATAATGAATTATAAACATTCATTCCAGATATTAATTCAAGTACTAAGCCTATACATAATGAACTAGATCTACTGAAACTAGACCTAACACATCCTAATACTACTACTATTACTACTACTATTATTATTATTATCATTATTATTATTATTATTATAATCATTATTATTATTATTATTATATTATTATTATTATTATATAATAATATTAAAAAGGTAGCATATATATTAATCTAGTTAAAACGCGATGATGATATCTAATTTTAAAATACCTCAATGCATTAGCATCAATTCGTTTTTTATTTGCGGTGGAAGACAACACATATTCAATTAATCAGTAAACCTTTTTGCTTTGTCATCCCAACCATTTAATTTGTATCTGAACTCAAAACTCACCAAGAACACAACAAACTTTTCAGTTTAGAATCTCTCATGGCTATTGTTGAACTTTTTAACTGAGCTGTTGTAAAATCAATTGAGAACACCAACGTGGCATATCAACAATACCAAGATGATACAAAAAAGAATGAACAATGTGAACAAAAACTTTCAAATGATTAGAATGATTTCGGATCCTCTCAGCGATTACATCTGATCCTTATATAGTGTTTTAACTAACTATAACGGACACTCAACAAATATTGAGAATTTACACTAAGGACCCTAAACTATATCTTCCGAACGGAAATAACCCTTCGGAAGATATCCAAAGTAAACTACAAAACCCTTCCGAAGCAATAATAACCTTCGGAAGATATCAACTTAGCTTCGAAAGAACTATGTTAAGCTTCGAAAGAACTATGTTAAGCTTCGGAAGAAACTTAAACTTCGAAAGAACACTTGTTTTGGCTTTTAATACTTCACAATCCCTACCTTAAAATCCAAAATAAGATTTTAACCAATTCCTAATGCATCCAAGCAAAACTTGAACTTCACACCAAGTAGAGACTTTGTAAACACATCTGCTGGATTCTTCAAAGTAGACACACTTTCCACTTTCACCTTCCCAACATTCACCACATCCCTTATGAAGTGTAACTTCACATTAATGTGCTTTGTCCTCTCATGAAACATGCTATTCTTTGACAATTGAACTGCACTCTAGTTATCATAGAACACCACTGAGTTTGCAACTTTTATTCTTGTAAGGATTATATGTTAAGGCTGATGCAACCCAAACACCCAAAGTCTCTCCTGCATGCATGCACAAGCATACTAAGGTAGAATGCTTTGGAAGTTTCACACCAGCATCAGAAATATTCTAAGTGTGAAATGCCAAGACTAATATCTTCTGAAGCCAAAGATGAAGTCTTTCGAAGCTTCAGAGATAAAGTCTTCCGAAGCCAACACTAGAAGACAGATTTCTTTCGAAGACTTTTAACATGTTTTATCTGATGTACTTTTCCTTAAAGCTAGACCCCTTTCCGCTGCAACTCTGAAAAGTCACCAACTTACATAAGTTAGTGAAAAGGTCCATGCTTTTGGTAACCGTACATTGAGGTCTTGTGTCTGTAACTTTCTACTTTATGTACTTTATCATTTTTGTAATATATTAGGATGTGAGCTATGGCATGTCATAGTCACTAAGTCAAAAGACATTCTGTCTTTTGACTCTACAATTGATTTTGTTGTGTGTCTAGTCAATTGTATCCAGCTGGCCTTCATAGTATGGCCGGCTAGGATGTAGTATAAGTATCTCATGTTCTTGTAACTTTCTAAATATGCTTTGTAACATTTGTAATCGAACTTGAGAAAACAATATACTGCAATCTTGAAAACCATCTCCTTATGTACTTTTCTATCTTGTTCTGTCTCTTACTTGTGTTCTTAGTATCAATTGAAAGCTTTTCCAATACACTGTTTGATTTATTAAGTAACTCTTCTCATTATGTTGTTGTGTTGTATTTGTACACCCTTCACCGGTCCTGTATTTGGTATAAGAGAAATCCAGGCTCTTGATATAAGATCTCACCATCTTAAGATCCTTCACACACACAAAATACTTAACTTTTCAATGGCAGCCATTTCCAAATCTGATATGGAAACTGGAACCATGTCCAAGTCTCCACTGATCACTCTTGATGACTTTGATACCAGGTGCCTAAGAATAGAAGGTTTCATCAGGTCTGGACACAAGAATGTGGGAGTCTGTTGAGAATGGACCTTACATACCATGCACCCATTCTGCTACTGGTGGTGGTATGATCCCCAAGGCTGTGGCTGACTACTCAAACGAAGACAGAAAGAGAGTAGAGATTGACCGGAAGGCCATGACAGCCCTTTAGACTACTCTTCCTAACTCTGTATAAAAAGGTTTCAAGAAATGCAAAACAGCTAAACAACTGTGGGATGCATTGAAACTAATATATGAGGGTTCCTTTGAAGCAAAGGAGAACAAGAAGGATCTCCTAAAGTAGAAGTTTGAAATTTTCACCTTCAAAGTAGGTGAAACCATGAGTCAACAATACTTCAGGTATGTTAAGATTGTGGATGCCCTAGTGGATGGAGGAGTTGCTTTGAGAACAGAGACATTGTAAGGAAGTTCATGTCCTCACTTCCTAGGCAATGGACACACTACTGTGTGGTTATCAAGAGAACTGAGAATCTAAAAACTCTCACTCTGACAGAGTTATATGGGATTCTCAGTGGTTACCAGATGGAGATGAACATGCAAGGTTCATATGGAAACTTAAACAATCAAATGGGCTCAGCCCTTCATGTGGTTAAAAAAGGACAACATAGAACCCCAACATCATCTCATATGCTACCCTGACAACTCACAAAAGGTTCCTTTCATCACCTTCCCGGAGACACCAAGGGAGAGTTATACTCAAGGAAGCCCATTCCTAGTGACAAACTCTTCTCAAGCCTTTGTGTCTTCTGATGAAAGTTGTGGCAGCTTTCTTTTCACCCTTGAAGATTTGGACTGTATCCATCCAGATGATCTGGAGTACATGGAGATAGTCCAGCAGATGGCTCTTCTCACTCATAGAGCCAGGAAGTTCTACAAGCGGACAGGAAGAATGTTTCCCCAGCAATACAGCCAGTGGAAAGTTTGAACTAGACAAAAGTAAGGTCAAGTGTTACAACTGTAACTTGATGGGCCACTTTTCTAGGGAATGCAAGGAACCAAGGACAAATAGTGCCCAAGCACAGTCCAGACCAAACTATACTGACAAAGCTCCCCAGAATGACAAGCCAAAGTAGCATGCTGCAGTTGCTATTGAAGAAGGAGGCTTTGACTGGAGCTTTCAGGTGGAAGATGCTTCTCCAAACCAAGCACTAATGGCAGATCATGATGAGGCCAAGGTATTGGAACATCTCTGTACCCCTAAATGTATTGCTAAAGTTAGCAGGTACAGGTCCTATAACTTGAAAATGAGATTTGATCTTGAGTCCTTAAACATCTTAAGGCTGATTTTAGAAAAACTAAAAATGATTATACACTAAAGATAGTGGACTTAGAGAAAACCATTTTAGTTTTGAAACACGAGCCTACACATTACAGGACTCAGATCAAGAATCTTATAACTAAGCTAACTGAGTGCCAGATTGAGCTTGCCAGGGCAGAAAAATATGTTCTTGAAAAAGAGACCTTCAAGAACATGATATCCTCATCCCTACACAACAAGGTGTGTTATCAAAATAAGCAGGGACTGGGATCCAATGAGATAGCTCCTCCACACACAATCTTGTCTGTAAGATCACCCAAGTGTGGAACTTGTGAAGAGGATGAAGAAGAGATAGTGAAGAATTCCTATGAGAAGAGTGAAGAGGAGGATTCTAAGAAGAGCCACTATTCTTCTGAGGAGAAGAAGAAGAAGAATGTGATGACAAAGTCTATAAGGAAGAACTTGATCAGAAAGAGCAAAAGAAAAGCTAGGAAGGCTCAAGAGATCAATGCCACTTTTGACTCTAAGCATAAACAAGTTTTTATCTTTGAAGGGTTTGAAGTGGTAAAGACTGAAGACATCAACCTTAACTCTTCCTCAAAGAGTTTTGGTTCTTGTTGAAATCATCCCAGTATCAAGAAGAAGACTGATCTGCTGTGTAACACACCTACACAACCTAGACCAACAAACTCCAAGAATAGTTCTCAGCCCAAAAGGATTGTCTATGAATATGCAAAGATGAAGATGGAGAGGGGATGTGACCAAAATCAGTCTTGTTCTCGGCAGAAGACTCTTGGGAGGAAGAAAATGGAATGTGTCATGTGTGAAAGGACTTCTCATCTTGCTAAGGATTGTCTATACAATCCAAGAGGTACTTTTCAGATGACCAAGAAAAGGACTCCTAAGAGTTCTAAGAAGATTTCTGCTTTGGAAGGAAAGCCTGTTTCCTTCGGAAGCTCCAAAACAAAGAAGAAGGCAAGTGGAAAATTGCCTTCGAAAGAAAAATTGGTCTCGGAAGAAAGGAATACTTCCGAAGCACTGAAGTCTGCCGCAGTGATTGCAGACTCTTCCGAAGGTTCACTCATCAAAACTTCCAAAGTATCAAAAGCTTTTGAAGTGTTAAAGGTCAAGTCCAAACATCCAAAGGTGGTGTGGAAGTCAAAAAAAGACCAAGTGACCAGATGTTCTCCATCAGCAACAGCTCAAGATCCTCAAAGCACAACCATAGGATCTATTACTGTTGCATTACCTTCTATTTCTATTACTAAGCCCAAGACTAATAAGGCTTGGGTTTCCAAATGTAACTAATCGCTTTCTTTGTGTAGGGATAGCTCAAGACAAACAAGAATGTCTGGATCATTGATAGTGGCTGTTCCAGGCACATGACATGCAATAGGTCACTACTCTAGAACTTTGAAAGGATTGATGGAGGGCCAGTTGCCTTTGGAGGTGATGAAAGTGGTTACAATTCAGGAAGGGGCAAGGTCACAAATGGTAAGCTCAACATTAAAAAGGTAAACTTTGTCAAAGAGCTTGGGTATAATCTCTTGAGAGTATCCTAATTTTTTTATCAGAGTCATAACATGCTCTTTACTAAGCATGAGTGAATTGTTCTCAAGCCTGAGGTGATCATTCCTTATGAGCATATTCTGCTTAGAGCCCCCAAGAAAGGGAACATGTACAAGATGGATTTGCAAGAAACATCTCCCTCTGGAGAAGTTTCATGCTTTCTGTCTAAAGCTAATAGTGATGAGTCTTACCTATGGCATACAAGATGTGCCATGTAAACTTAAAGAACATGAATAAACTTATTAAGAATGATTTGGTAACTGGAATGCCAAAGAAAGAGTTTACAAGTGATGACCATTGTGTTCCATGCCTAAAAGGGAAGAAACATAAGGTATCTCACAAGCCTAAGGAAAGAAACTCCATCACTACTCCCTTACACTTATTACATATGGATCTCTTTAGCCCTACTAATGTAATGAGTCTAGGAAGGACCTCATATTGTTTGGTGATCACAGATGACTTTACAAGATTCACTTGCGTCTTTTTCCTTAGAACTAAGGATGAGACTCTTGAGATTCTAAAGAATTTTATCTTAAAGATTGAGAATCAATCTGATCACAAGGTCAAAATCATAAGATGTGATCAGGAAACTGAATTCAAGAACCAAATCCTTATACATTTTGTGATGAAAAAGGTATTACAAGACAATACAGTGCTCCCAGGACTCTTCAGCAAAATGGTGTTGCTGAAAGGAGAAACAGGACACTGATTGAAGCTGCAAGAACCATGTTGTCTGACTCTAAGCTGCCCATCACCTTCTGGGCAGAGGCAGTCAACACTGCCTGCTATGTGCAAAACAGAGTTTTAGTGGTTAAGACTCATGGCAAGACTCCTTATGAACTTTGGCACAAGAGGAAACCTTTCATTGGTTTTCTCAGGTCATTTGGATATCCTTGCACCATCTTGAATACTAAGGATCAAATTACCACATTTGTTGAGAAATCAGATGATGGACATTTCATTGGATACTCTTCCCAAGCTAAGGCTTACAGAGTATACAATCTCAGAACTAAAATTGTTGAGGAGTCAGCTAAT
This sequence comes from Flaveria trinervia, assembly GCA_025506515.1. NCBI lineage: Eukaryota > Viridiplantae > Streptophyta > Magnoliopsida > Asterales > Asteraceae > Flaveria > Flaveria trinervia. The sequence continues at coordinate 9,858,493 of CM046443.1, read as the reverse complement.
GTGACTTTCAATGAACACATACCCTGTGTGGCTGGTTCTTGTCCTAATTGGCTTTTTGATCTTGATTTAGTTACCAACTGTTTTAACAAATCTTGTGAGACTGTTTCAGGATCTACAGAAATTTTACCTATAGGTGATCCTAATACAATATTTGAGCTAAGAAGACCTTCAAGCCACACATCTTCAGCTCCAGTTGGAACTACTTCTGCAAATGAAGTCTCTACCAGCACCACAATGACAAACTTAGCTGATACATCTGGTATGCCTTCAAATTCCACCTTAAAGGCTCCACAACTAGATAAAGATACTTCAAATGCAGAAGACAATGTTGGCAGTGGTGACAGTGCTCAAGACTTTCTTGATGCTAATAACCACTCCATAGATGACAACATCAATGATGTCACACACTCCTTGGATCAAGTTTCTCTTAATAAGTGTGCTGATGTGGTGGGAGAACCATCAATGCTAGATTTGAATTTCTCCAACTTAGATCTTACTCAACAGCTTGCTACGATCCCTCATCTAAGGATCCACAAGTGTCATCCCACTACAAACATCATTGGAGATGTTGTCTTTGGGGTAAGAACAAGAGGACAAACCCATGAAGAAAATGTTTGTCTTCACTCTTATTTCTTGTCCTAGATAGAGTCAAAGAAAGTTGATGAGGCTCTAAAAGATGGAAGTTGGGTTGACGCTATGCAAGAGGAGCTGCTTCAATTCAAAAGACAGAAAGTTTGGCACCTGTGTCCTCTTTCTCATAGGAAGACTATCATGGGAACCAAATGGGTGTTTAAGAAAAATAAGGATAATAGAGGCATTTTCATAAAAAACAAAGCTAGACTAGTTATTCAAGGATACAGACAAGAAGAAGGAATTAACTACACTAATGTTTTTGATCCTGTAGCAAGACTGGAATCTATTAGGATATTCTTGGCATATGCTGCATCCAAGAACTTCAAGGTCTATCAACTTGATGTCAAGTGTGCTTTTCTTTATGGGGTGATTGATGAAGAGGTGTATGTCAAACAACCACCTGGTTTTGCAGATTCTGATCATCCTGATTATGTCTGCAAGCTTGAAAAGGCTCTTTATGGGCTGCATCAGGCACCCAGGAAGTGGTATGAGACTCTATCTTAGTATCTCTGCAAGCATGGATACCAAAAGGGGTACTATAGATGGAATTCTCTTCATCAAAGGACAGGGAAATGACATAATGCTAGTTCAAGTGTATATAGATGACATCAAAAAGGACTTGAAGAAAGGCCAGAAAAAGGAAGTACTTGGGTCTTGTGAAGAAGGAAGTGATTGAGATACAAGATTCATCAAAAAGGACTAAATCTATTGAATCTTCATCCTTAAAGCCCATGTCTCATATTAAAACAAAAAGTGATGATGAATAGAATGAGCTCACAAAGATTGAATCTACCAAAGAACAGAAAGAAGAAATGTGTGATGTCATGCTGAACACTAGAAACATACTTGAAGAAAGGCCAGAATCCTCAATGTTTATGACTGATAAATCATGGCTTTCCGTATGTTTCTGATAAATCATGAGTGAAATGAAAGATGTGCTGAAAGAGTTTGAAGTGGCTAGTTTCATGATTCCAAACTGCAACTATGACACATTCACAACTTATCAATCAATTTAGAAAATCAAGAAGGAGTTGGGTCACTGTGATACAGCTAAGCTCTGAAAATACAATATGATATGCTGGTTATAGGGTCACAACTACAAAAGCTATGAACTCAAAGAAAGATCAGTTGGTGAGCTAAGGAGAATGATGGAGCATGTCATGGCTGTTGAGCTTGACACAGGGGTGAGATTCAGAACTGAAGCTCCAAATTTTGCTGTTGAGCAACAAAGCAAACTCCCTGCAGATCCTATACTCGTTGTATCTAAAGATCAGCATAAAGGGAAATATAAGCTAATAAGAGAGCCTAGGGCAGTTATCCCTAGAAAAGTGTTGCCTTTGGGCACAACAATTAGAGAGATAACTGAGCAAAAATCTACACTGATAGAGTTGTATGACCATATCACAACTCCCAGTTCTGTGGAGGAGAACAGGACTATGCTCTGGAAATATGATCCAGACTGAGATTGTGCAGTCATTAAAAGAACATCCAGAAGAATACAATATTTCAATGATGTAGAAGCATTACTAACTCTTCTTGAGAGAGATATTAAATATCTACAAAGCCTAATCATGTCTAACTATCCAATTCATTCAAGGGGAAGAGATTTTTCTGTGTCTGTGGGAAAGATAAAGACAAAATTCATAGATGATGTGCTCAAGGAGGTTAAGAGAGATGAAACACAGAAAAAGAATTCAAGGAATGAAAAGAACAACGTCTAAGCCCTCTTCAGTTATAGATGATGAAATGTTAAAAAGGGTTGGATACAGCAACAGAAATACAACATCTATCTAAAGCTTTAAGGGAAATCAATATACATCTCCTATAACGGAATGGGGTTATGTTGAGAAAATAAAAGAGCTAGTGCTGGTGAGGAATGCTGAAGGGAAGAAAGCTGATAAGATAGAATTTTTGACCCAGTGGAGATCAAATTGATTCACCCAAGATATACATCATATCTTCATGATAAATTCTTCCAAAAGCTAATTGATGAAAGGGCTCAAAATGATTTATGCTTATATGTGCACATGATTCAAGTAGTGGATAAAATACATGCAAAAGCTTACAAGAAGAAGGTATAATGCTGGAATGTTGAAAGGAGCTAACATTGAAGAAGTATCAAAACTTAGAATCTTAGAAGAAGATGAGCTAGAAATAGTTCACAACCAAAGTGTTGTAGGAACCCTTACAACTGAAGAAGACATTTGGGACTAAGTTTTGAGACTCTACAAAGAATATGCAGAATGAAGATCAAGTACAAGTAAGATGATCAAAAGGATGTAGTATCATACTTCAACAAAAGGATGGTGGCAAGATTGAAAGAACTTTCAGTTCTGAAGAGCTGATTACAAGTGTTTAAGCCTAAGGGGGAGTATTGTTAGGTCTAGGATCAATAGATCTAGTCCATTTTGTATAGGCTTAGAACTTGAATTAATATTTATAATGAATACTTGTAATTCATTATTATTCATGCATTAAATGTATAGGTTAACCCATATATGTGTGTTGATTTATGTATGTTTGCAGGTAAAACATTATAATTGGTGAATTTCTGAAATTGACCAAGTGTAAGAAACATTTACGGATGAACATTTTGTTCTTCCATAGATACGTCTGTTACAATTAAAATATATTCCGAAGATCTTTTGCGGATAAATAACCAACTCTAAAGATGAAAGTGAACTTTGCCTCAGAAGAACAAGATTGCCTCGGAAGAACAAGATTGCTTCAGAAGAAATAGATAGCTTTGGAAGAACAAGCCTCTTGCGGTAGATCAAGCATCTACGGAAGACGATGGTCCTGTGGAGTCCAAACACTTGTTTAATAATACAAGTGTTACAAGTCAACAAGACAACAATACGAATCCCAAGAAATCTGGTGTTTCCTTAATAGAAACACACGTGCCTATATATATGGATCCTAGGTTTCACGTCAAAGGGACGGCTAAGACGACTTCGACGACAAACATCCAAGCAACATTAGAACCACCAAACATCACATCAAATCACACGAATCAAAACCCTAGCAGCCATCACATCATCAAACACTCAAATTAATATCTTTCATTCATTATTTATTTATGTGTAATCATTGACATGTTTTTAATGAAATACATTTGAATTGAATATTTGTCCGATTATTAATTGTATTTCGTTCATTGCATTCATCTTATTCTTTAATCATCATTGATATTGATATTAACACAAATAAGCAAATGTTGACTTCACTTGAATTAACACTGATAATTCCTAATTGTTTAATAATACAAGTGTTACAAGTCAACAAGTCAACAAGACAACTATGCGAATCCTAAGAAATCTGGTGTTTCCTTAATAAAAACACACGTGCCTATATATATGGATCCTAGGTTTCACATTAAAGGGACGGCTGAGACGACTTCGACGACAAACATCCAAGCAACATTAGAACCACCAAACATCACATCAATCACACGAATCAAAACCCTAACAACCATCACATCATCAAACACTCAAATTAATATCATTCATTCATTATTTATTCATGTGTCATCATTGACATGTTTTTAATGAAATACATTTGAATTGAATATTTGTCCGATTATTAATTGTATTTCGTTCATTGCATTCATCTTATTCTTTAATCATCATTGATATTGATATTAACACAATAATTAAACCAAGTTAACGTTGATTCCGCAATATTGACTTGACTTGAATTAACACTAATAATTCCTGATTGTTTAATAATACAAGTGTTACAAGTCAACAAGTCAACAAGACAACTATGCGAATCTCAAGAAATCTGGTGTTTCCTTAATAGAAACACACGTGCCTATATATATGGATCCTAGGTTTCACATCAAAGGGACGGCTGAGACGACTTCGACGACAAACATCCAAGCAACATTAGAACCACCAAACATCACATTAAATCACATGAATCAAAATCCTAGCAGTCATCACATCATCAAACACTCAAATTAATATCATTCATTCATTATTTATTCATGTGTAATCATTGACATTTTTTTAATGAAATACATTTGAATTGAATATTTGTCCGATTATTAATTGTATTTCGTTCATTGGATTCATCTTGTTCTTTAATCATCATTGATATTGATATTGACACAAATAATTAAACCAAGTTAACATTGATTCCGCAAATGTTGACTTGACTTGAATTAACACTGATAATTCCTGATTGTGATCCTTGGATTCACATCCCTTCTACTACCAGAAAATACTACCATTGATCCCTTAATCACCTTAGCCTTACCATCTCTTAGACTAACATGGTAACTAGAACTCTCTAACAGCCCTAAAGACAACAAACTTCTTTTAAGACTAGAGATATACCTTACATTAAGAAGATCCACTTCCATGCCATTCTTCATCTTCAGAGTTACTGTACCATGACCCACAATCTTTCTAGGTCTAGCATCCCCATGCTTCACTGATCCAAGATCTTCATCCTTTAGTTCTTTAAAGAACTCCTTCACTGGTGTCAAATGAAATGAGCACCTTGAATCCGTCACCCACTCATCCTCCTTCCCACTGCTTGTGACAGCCAACACATATGCACTTTCATATCCATAAGAGGAATCATCTTGTGCATTTTGTCCGGAATGAGTTTTTGATCCACTTGATTCACCCTTCTTTCTTTTCAAGTTAGGACAATCTTTCTTGAAATGATTTTCTAATCCACACACATAACACCTCCTATTATACTTGGACCAGGACTTTGAGACACTTCTCTGCTTGAAGTTTCTTTGTTCAGATCTTCCCCTGACTACCAAGCCCTCTCCACCATCTTCCTTATAATCAGTTCTCTTCTTCAATTCCTTTGAATTAAGAGCTGCCAGCACTTCTTCCATGGTAAGAGTGTCCCTACCATACATCAATGTATCCACAAAGTGCTCATAAGATTATGACAAAGATGTCAAGAATATGATTGTTTGGTCTTCATCGTCTAATTCAACTTTGATGTTCTCAAGATCCAATACCAACTTGTTGAATTCATCAGTATGATCTTCAATTGACTTCCCAGGAACCATTTGGAATGTGTACAACCGTTTCTTGAGATACAGTCTGTTCGCAAGAGACTTAGTCATGTACAAACTTTCTAGTTTTGCCCAGACCCCTACAGCAGATGTCTCCTTCGATACTTCTCTGAGTACTCGATCCCCCAAGTTCAATATAATTGAACTGTGTGCCAGTTCCAGCATCTCCTTCTTCTCCTTGTCTGACATTTTATTCGACAACTTGGATTCTCCGGCTAAGGCATCCACCACTCATTGGTGAACGAGTAATGCCTTCATCTTTAACCGCCATAACCCAAAGTCGTTCTTCCCGTCGAATTTCCTCAACTTTGAACTTTGTAGACAACATTGTTGCTGCCGATCGATCTTTGATTGAATCTTAATCCTCAATTGATCCACAACCAGGCTTTGATACCAGTTGTTGTAAAATCAATTGAGAACACAAACGCAGAATATCAACAATATAAAATGATACAAGAAATAATGAACAACATGAACAAGAACTTTCAAATGATTAGAATGATTAGAATGATTTTGGATCCCCTCATTGATTACATCTGATCCTTATTTATAGTGTTTTAACTAACTACAACGGGCACTTAACAAATATTGAGAATTTACACTAAGGACCCTAAACTATATCTTCCAAATGGAAATAACCCTTCGGAAGATACCCTTCGGAAGATATCCAAACTAAATCACAAAACCCTTCCGAAGCAAGCATAACCTTCGGAAGATATCAACTTAGCTTCGGAAGAACTATGTTAAGCTTCGGAAGAAACTTAAACTTTGGAAGAACACTGTTTTGGCTTTTAATACTTTACAGGAGCATTCATCACTGTGATTTTTAAGAAGCTAGCCTCTAGTGACTTAATCAGGCTGGCTCAATCTGCGGGCATCTATTCAGAACTCGACAAATGGAGAAACACCTTGATCCAAATCCAAGTTGTGCTTGTCGATACAGGTCATAAGCACATAAAAGAGATATCTGTTGAAATCTGGCTAAACAAGCTTCAACATCTAGCTTATGAAATTGATGATGTACTTGATGATTTGACCACCGAAGCAACACGTTGTCAGTTGAATCAGGAGTCATCTCAACCACTAGCAAAACACAAGTAAGGTATTAAAGTTCATTCCAAACAAATTTCATGATCTTAAGTATGGTCATAAGATGAGTTCTGAGCTAGATGGGATTACAACCAATATTCCAAGATCTCATTAAGAAGAAGAATCTATTAGGTCTGAATGTTAATGTTGACAACTCAAAAATAGAGATAGAGTTGGTATTAGAAGGTTGGAGGAAACTTTGCTGGTTAGTGAGTCCAAAATTGTAGGTCATGATGTTGATAAATAAACATTATTGAGGAAGTTATTGGACAGTGAATCTTCAAGTAGTCAGACTAAAAATTTCAAAGTTGTGTCCATATTTGGTCTCGGTGGGATTGGCAAAACCACTCTTGCTTGACTTTTGTATAACGGTAAGAAAGTGAAGGGCCATTTTGATCTCATGGCATGGGTTTGTGTATCTGACGAGTTTAATGTGTTCAATATTAGCAAGTCAATTTTTCAAGCTATAAGTGGAAGGAACCAAGATTTTGCTAATCTAGATCTTCTTCAAATGGCACTTTCAGAAAAACTTTCAAACAAAAAGTTTCTTCTTGTAAAAAGATGATGTGTGGAACGAAAAATATAACGAGCGGGAACTCCTCCAACACCTTTTTTATGTAGGGTCTCCTAGTAGTAAAATTATTAAGACAACATGGAAGACCATGGTTGCATTGGTGATGGACTCTATTCAAACGTAACCTCTCGAGCTTTTGTCAAGCCAAGAATCTCTATCTTTGTTTGCTCAACATGCAACAAGTGAGCCAAATTCTTATGTGAATCAAATACTTCAATCGCATGGTGAAGATATCATCAAGAAATATGGTAGATTGCCTTTGGCATTGAGAACACTTGGTAGGATGTTTAGAACAAAATCTAATTATGAAGAATGGGAGGAGCTCTTAAATAATGAGATATGGAATTCAAATAATAGAAGTGAGATTCTTCCGGCTCTTAGGTTAAGTTACTATGATCTCCCACCGCATTTGAAGCAAATCTTTATGTATTGTTGTTATTCCCAAAGGATTACAAGTTTGAAAAGGATGAAGTAGTCTTATTATGGATGGCTGACGGATTTTTGGATCAGCCAAATAAAGACAAACCAATGGAGACTTTAGGCGGTGAGTATTTTAAAGAACTAGTGTCGAGGTCGTTTTTCAACAATGTTCTACCGAGTATAAATCACAATATACAATGCATGGTTTGATAAGTGACTTGGCGACATGTGTTGGAGGAGAGTTCTTTTTTTGTTATATGAGAGACGGATGTTTACAATAGGCATGATGATTTAGAGAAGGTTCACCACCTTTCATTTTTGCTTCAAGAATATGGAGCATAAAGAAAGTTCAAGGCACTACAAAGGGCTAGACACCTCAGAATTTTCTTAGTTGTGTCGGTTACAAGGTCAAATGAAAAATCCTACATGTCGAAAAGGTTCTTATAGAACTAACTCAACAACTACAGTTCCTAAGGGTGTTAAGACTAGCTAGTTATAATATTAAAGAGATACCACAATCCATTGGTAGTCTTAATCATTTGCGGTACCTTAATTTTTCTAACACTGAGATCACATGTTTGCCCGAACAAGTTGGTAACCTTCATAACTTACGGAGTTTGTTGTTGTCCGGTTGCCATTACTTATCTAGCTTGCCAAATAGTACTAAGCAATTGATAAACCTACGACATCTTGACATCACTCATACACCAAAATTAAACAAGTTGCCACTAGGACTTGGGGATTGACAAGTCTACAAACTCTACCCAAGTTTCATCATTGGAGGAGTTGGTGAGTGTAGAATATCTTATCTAAAGGACCTATGCATCTTCGAGGTCAACTTTTAATTGAGGGGTTGCATGAAGTGAAAGATGTAGGATACGTAAAAGAGGCGAACTTACGTCAAAAGAAGGGTATCTATGATTTGCGATTTGAATGGAGTGATATCTTTGATGATTCACGTAATGTATCTACTGAATATGAAGTTGAGTAGTCTTGAGATAAAGTATTACAATGGAATCAAGCTTCCTAATTGGGTGGGGGATCCTACATTTGATTGCTTAACCCAACTTACATTACATGGTTGTAGAAGTTGTACATGTTTACCAACACTTCGACAACTACCATCACTTCAAACGCTAATCGTTACAAGCATGTATGGGTGAAGAGGTTGGGTTCTGAGTTTCTTAGACCTTCTAATTCTTTCCATGGTGTTGCATTTCCATCCCTTGAAATTTTAAGATTTTTGGATATGGTAGGCTGGGAGGAATGGTCAACTAGTGGTGGTGATGAAGGTGAAGCATTTCCTTGTTTTCATGAAATATCTATGATTAATTGTCCAAGGCTAAATTTATTTGCACTCAAGTCAATACCATCACTTCAGGTTTTACATGTAGAAGGATGTTCTTATGCGGTGTTAAGAAGCTTGGTCAGTGTGTCTTCGTCAATTGCTTTAGTGACAATGAATAATATGAAAGGACATAACTAAATTCATAAAGATGTTTTAGATCATCTTAAAGCAGTTGAAGATTTAAGCACCTTTTATTATACTGAAATCACTTGTGGGAATCAAAAGCATGAGCATGCAAGTTTAGTATCAATAGGGCAGGAAGATGTGAATATGGCGATTAACATGGAATCTGTTACACGAGTGAAAATTAAAGAATTTCAATTTTGTTTATAACTTTATAGTGTTATAATTGTATTGCTAATTTGTTTGTTGGAAGATAATGGTTGTCATTAAGGTACAATTTATTTTTTAAAGGTATAATGTCTGCAGTCTGCGGATCACATCTGCAGACATCTATAGAAAAAAAGGTGGACCAACGCTTTACAGTCTAAGTTAGAACCAGTTCTTAGAGACACCAATTAGATGCGCAGTTATGCCATCAAACCACCACAATCGTTTGTTAGTACAGGTTCGGTATGTATAAAAAGGAAGTTTAAAGACACTTGATGTGTAATCGTATTTTTTAGTTTGTTTTCCCTCCAACTGTTTCCTTCCATCCTATTTCGTTTCAATATCCTTCTGATCAATAAAGATCAGTCTAAGTTTTCGTGCTCTTTTGCCCACTTAACGTCGTTTGTTAGTCAATTGTGTGAATGCATATTTGTACTCTTGGCCTACATTATTCTCTATATTTAAAATGGTCCTTTTTATCTGGAATCATATTTGTCAAAATCTAGTCTAATCCGAGCAAAAATGACCATTTTTCTAAGCAATATGTTTTAACATGAACAGTTTTGACCGGACTCTATTTGACCCGTTACCCTGCGTGTTTTACGAATTGAAGCATGACATAAATCAAACGTCATTAGTTGAACCTAGTTTTTAATTACCTTGTTAAACAATAATGTATGTCTAGCTACGGGCTTTAATCAAAGAAAACATAAACCTTATATTTTAACAAAACTAAAATACAGTACATTTAAAATTTCTAGATGAGGACATGTTGATTTATCTAAGCTAAGGTATTCCTTCTTAACCCCGCAATTAAGCCTTCTATTTTTCTTTTTTCTTTGGTGGTCATAATCTTCTTATTTTTATTTTGTCATGATTCATCGTCGGATCATAATCATTACAAAACTAAATTTTATATCAAGAACCAAAAGAATCGTTGATGCACGCACTTAAATGCAAAGTAAGTTAGATGATAATTGAGTTGTTTATATATGTTTATATCAGACATTAATAATAAACTATGTAAAACTACATATCACTAGTCATAGTTTATATTTATGTAAATTAACGGTTTGTAAGTTACATTATGTAAATCATTGCTCTTTTGATTTTATAATTAAAAGTGGTTCTGCAAATATTCTAACTCATCCATCATCTATAAATAAGGGTCTTATAGCTAATTATTAACTATTTCATTAGTTTTACTTATGGCATCCTCAGTTTGATTAGTTTTCAGTTGAACCCAAATTTTAAGATGATCGTGTTCATCAATTAGAATTGAGGTTTCTCGAACAATAATTATTGTTTTGTTAAAGAGCTAAGGTAGCGTTTGACACGTAAAAGTAAGAGATGAAATAGAATGAATCATTGATGGTGAATTAAAAAAGATATGTTTGATTAGTGAAACATAGTTGATTCTATTCCTTCAAATTCATTCCATCCACTATTTTTTCATTCCAATCATTCTTTCATTCTTAGTCACCAATACCACCCACCCACCAACCACAACAATCACCATCGGGCACCTAGATCGATTGCCACCGGCCACCACCACCATCGGCACCCACCACCCACTGCC